>JAGGCT020001648.1:47500-50000 GCA_017654935.2 Phymorhynchus buccinoides
CAAACGAGCAAACCTGGTTTAAAACACACACACACACACACACACACACACACACACACACACACACACACACACACACACACTGCACGTACAAATTACGATATACTCTCTCTCTCTCTCTCTCTCTCTCTCTCTCTCTCTCTCTCTCTCTCTCTCTTGCCAAAACATGTGGATGACACTGTCTGTTTCTCTACTGTTACAGAAAGTACACATATCATTGTTTGTTATACCCATTTGTTTAAGAATCACCTGCAGCCACTTAAGTTTTATATCTGATGTCTTATGAACATGAAGAAAACATTTCTTCCAGTCCGGGCCTAAATATTTCTTAGTTAAGCGCATAACGGCAGCATGACGCATCTGCGATCATATGACAAGAGGCGGCTGTCTGAGTGATCGACAAAGGACAACAACGTACGCACGCACACACACACACGCACACGCACACGCACACGCACACGCACACGCACACACACACACACACACAGAAAATGAAAGACAATACAAGTCAAGTAAACACCAATATAGACATGAAACAGCCAGCCAGTGAAGGAAGCGGGTCGATGCGGGGTTCGAACCACCAGACACAACCGCCCTGTGTCACACAAACCAAGGGGGTGCGTCTGCTGGTTAGAGGGTCCATCTGACACAGTCATCACCTGAAATGGCCTCTGTCACTGACACTGTCGTCACCTGAAATGGCTTCTGTCACTGACACTGTCGTCACCTGAAATGGCTTCTGTCACTGACACTGTCATCACCTGACATGTCTTCTGTCACTGTCATCACCTGACATGGCTTCTGTCACTGACACTGTCGTCACCTGAAATGGCTTATGTCACTGACACTGTCGTCACCTGACATGGCTTCTGTCACTGACACTGTCGTCACCTGAAATGGCTTCTGTCACTGACACTGTCGTCACCTGAAATGGCTTCTGTCACTGACACTGTCGTCACCTGAAATGGCTTCTGTCACTGACACTGTCGTCACCTGAAATGGCTTCTGTCACTGACACTGTCGTCACCTGAAATGGCTTCTGTCACTGACACTGTCGTCACCTGAAATGGCTTCTGTCACTGACACTGTCGTCACCTGAAATGGCTTCTGTCACTGACACTGTCATCACCTGAAATGGCTTCTGTCACTGACACTGTCATCACCTGAAATGGCTTCTGTCACTGACACTGTCGTCACCTGAAATGGCTTCTGTCACTGACACTGTCGTCACCTGAAATGGCTTCTGTCACTGACACTGTCGTCACCTGAAATGGCTTCTGTCACTGACACTGTCGTCACCTGAAATGGCTTCTGTCACTGACATTGTCGTCACCTGAAATGGCTTCTGTCACTGACACTGTCGTCACCTGAAATGGCTTCTGTCACTGACACTGTCATCACCTGAAATGGCTTCTGTCACTGACACTGTCGTCACCTGAAATGGTTTCTGTCACTGACACTGTCGTCACCTGAAATGGCTTCTGTCACTGCTTCACATAGTCATCGTTGTCATTTGTACTACTCACTGTCACATTACTATCATAATTATTATTATTATTGACATCATATTCCCCCGAAGTCGGAGTGTGGCTGCCTATGTGGCGGGGTAATCAGAAACGGTCACACACGTAGTGTTCTCATCCCTAGCTGGTGAGTTTGTGCCATAGTGTTCAAGTGCTTCGGCTGCTGGGATGATCCCTGGAGTCTTTAAGCCAGGGTACGACAACGACAACAACAACGACAACACATAGGCCTGCAGTTCTTTCAATATGAGCGCGTGGGGTTAGTGTGCGTGTGTGTGTGTGAGCGTGCGCGCGCGTGTGGGGTTAGTGCGTGTGTGTGCGTGGGGAAACGCTACATGTGTATGTGTGTATGTGTGTGTGTGTGTGTGTGTGTGCACACGTGTGCGTGAGTGTGTGTGTGTGTGTGTGTGTGTGTGTGTGTGTGTGTGTGTGTGTGTGTGTGTGTGTGTGTGTGTGTGTGTGTGTGTGTGTGTGTGTGTGTGTGTGCATAGACTGTTTAAGTCGATTTGTAATTGTCTGATTTGTGACTTATTGCATGGAGTGTTATCTGTCCGGCTTGTATCCGCAGTGCACATGTATCTATAATTTAGTTATGCAGTCTGCCTGTTGGTGTTTGAAGCAAATATTATCTGCACTATTATGAGCCGAGTTATGCATGATATATTAAACGCTCTCTCTCTCTCTCTCTCTCTCTCTCTCTCTCTCTCTCTCTCTCTCTCTCTCTCTCTCTCTCTCTCTCTCTCTCTCTCTCTCTCTCACACACACACACACATACACACACAGACACGCGCGCGCGCGTGCACACGTACACACACACACACACACACACACGCAAGATTCAAGATTAGCTTAAGTTTAATCCTTTTACCGCTAGTGGGGTGTGGAGGAATAAACACAGAAAAAGACTGTGATACGCTGGATCACATTATCAAACAATAACAAGAAACGAAACACATAAATTTAGAGAAAAGAAATGA
>JAGGCT020000164.1:0-37500 GCA_017654935.2 Phymorhynchus buccinoides
CCCCCCCCCACCCTCCACCCCCCAATACACCCCTCCCCCCCCCCATTTCAATCCTCCCCCCCCCGTCATCAACTAGTCGATTCGCCGCTAAAATCTTGAAGAGCCGAGAATGGCCACCTCCGCCAAAAGCCCCTCCCCAGCCCGGGATTGCTAATTACAGTGCAGTTCCCACCCGAAATCAGATGCAGAAAAAACAACAGCGAAAGTTTTAGTTCGAGAATGGTGTTCAGAGTTGGGGTACCTCAGCGTCTCCATTCCGGACCAGGGGCGGAACTTTGAATCAGCAGTCATTGCGGAACTTTGTAGAACGTATTTATGGTGTGACAAAATATAGAACTACACCGTACAGACCGCAAGGGAATGCACAAAACAGAGCGTTTTAACAGGACTTGAATGATCTACTGAGAACCTTGCTGCAGATCAGAAGAGGCGATGGGACAGAACACCTGCCGCACGTTGTTATCGGTGAAAACGCGACTCCTCACGCCACAACTGGTTTTTCTCTGTCTTTCTCAGTTTGGGAAGCACACGGACTTCCATTTGACCCATGCATGAATCTGATCAAAACACCAACAGCAGATGGGCGTTGGCAGACCATCGTCGAAGTCTAGAATTTAGCCTACCGACATAGTACGGAGAAGAATTCAGGAACAGGCTGAGAGAGAAAAGAAGCGCTTTGAGTCATTGTGAAAGTGATCCAGTACAAGTAGGTCAAAAGGTATTTTTGCGGAATAGGACCTTTAGGAGGAACAAGATCCAAAAGAAGTGGAAAGAAGGAAGAGTATTTGATGTAACAGGAAGTGAGAGTACAATGTTTATACAGTAGTTGGTACAGAGACTGGAGTGCAGAAGAGATCCAAGGAATGAATTGAGAACTGTTCCAGATCATCATGAAGATAGTAGCTCAGCGGGTGTCTGGCATCAGGCACATCAGATGAGGAACCGAGAGGCATTCTGCCTCAGCAACTAGTGCAGAAACGGAGACATGACGCAGAAGAGACAACGCAAAAAATACCATTGGTACAGGCTGCCACCTCAGCAAAGCGACCGCAACCGCTACCAAGGCGTTCTACCAGAAGCTACGGCAGGACATAGCAAGCAATCCGCATCATTGCGCCTAATCTGTTGTACAGCACATAGCAGCAAACTCAGAACAGTGTAACGAAGAAAGTGACACAATGATGGCAGGAGACAGAGAAACAGAGACTGATAGTGATAGAGATCCTCACTGCAATAGAGGTGTGAGGAGATAGGACATTACAGACAGCTAGTTCCCATATGTTTGATCGAGTGATGGACAAAATGAAGTAACCATTTCAGAAGAGGCCAGAGGAAACACAATATTTAAATGTTTAATAATTAAGCTTTTTTGGTGTGTGTCACCAAGTATAGTTGGGAATCATAATTATGATGGGCCAGTAACTACTATTGATGTACGTTGAGCGTGCGCTGGGCAAGTGGTGGACAATTTGGGCAAGGCCTTATATATGGCAGGTAGTCAAGCTCTACTCCAATGTCATGGTGTATAGCGCAATTGGTGCGTGTGGATCGGGTGCATATTCCTTCTGCTAAGAGAGAAAAGGTATACTAAAGTCTCAAAGTAACCTACATCAAGCTAGTTTTTAAGAATATAGCTTGAGAGTTGCATAAGTTGTAGATCCTAGCAGTGCCCAAAGTCAATACTTTGCATGGAGCGGTTAAGAGACAGTTATTTTGCATTTGCATGGATATAGTTTTCATAATTCAGTCAATTTGACAGAAAGCTTGTACACTAAACATGAGACTTATTAAGATAGCAGGAAAAGGAGTTCGCATACTATTTTTGCATCCAGAGAAATGTGCAAATTCAGTTCCTTGTTTTGAAAAAACCAACCAAAAAAGAAATTCTGAATGATTTTTTTTTTCTGTAGTGGTTTTGTTGATGATGACCAAGAGATACGTGATGAGCTGACTTGAATTCAGGCTTAAAGAAAATGATGGGCTGACTTTTTATGGTAACAAACTAAAATTCTTAATTTGACGAAGATGGGATAAAAGATGATAACAAAAATGAAAAAAACTTGTACAATGAGTGAGAGTGTGACAAAATGGTGGAAAGATTGTAATGTAATCTGTGAATATGAAAACAAATATGGAAAAGATTCATATAAATAAAAAAAAATGTAAGGACTTGCATATCTGATTAGAATTGGAGTAATTTTTAAAGGAAATTTTAATAATGTAAAATTATCATGGAACATGATTTTGTGGCTTGGATGGGTTACGGGAGAACAGACTGACGTATTTCTCACAGCATGAAATGGTTCGGTAAGGGCATACTCCATAAGTTAACTTCTTGAGCCCTCAATGAACAATTAAATGGCATTGCATATTTAATGCACTATTGTGTGTGTTGAATACTATGTATAACAAAGTGGCAAATGTGCTGACTACCTCCTGAATTACCTATCATGATAATCTAAAGGAATATGTCATGCTAGAAGGCCAGTCAAATGGTATTGATGGGATTTGTCGTAACTGATTTGTGTATGACCAGTCACGCAGTTGTCAATTTTTGAAACATTCAGTAACTTAATGTGGGTTAATTATTTATGTTGAATTAATTTTCTAAACAAGAATCTTGTACAGTTTTTGGGTTAATGTTATTCTAAATTATTGGATACAATTCAAGTTTTTCTATTCCTTTTGGGGTTAATGTAATCCTAAATTTTTGGGATATAATTCAAAATGATTTTTTTTAAATTAAATTTTTAAACAAGAATTTTGTACAGTTTTTGGATTAATGTTATTCTAGATTATTGGATACAATTCAAGTTTTTCAATTCCTTTTGAGGTTAATGTAATCCTAAATTTTTTGATATAATTCAAGTTTCGAGTTGGGTTTTTGGCAATGGATTTTCCCATCTTTATTACCGAAGCATGGATTTTGTGATGAAAATTGGCATGCCAAGTGGATTATGTTCACGTATGACCCATTGGTTGAATGATTGGTTGGAATTGTATATTCATTCTAACTTATAGATTGTCCAACGTCGGGCTATATCCTCGCCGTTGCAAGTCAAGGGGGGTGTATGTGAGAGGGCATAAGTGAGAATGTTTAGAATGTTGTGCACGTGCGAGTGAATGAATTCGGAATGATGGGAATGAACTCTGAGCTATGCGGAAGTGTAATTGTGGAGAGCGTGCGTGAGAAAGCTCAGCTCAGTCACGGTCCCCCCCCCGCCTCTCCAGGACACAGGCAAGGTCAGTATTCACTCGTGATACGAATTGAGAATAAAGGAGCTAAATCACGTCTCTTGGTTGGTCCACTGTCGTGTCTGGGGCATCGCCCTCTGGGAAACACAAAAACTACATTAATGTTTACCTATGTTTTTTAAAAAAAGGAGAGACAAGCTACACTTACTTACTCGTACAAAACTATGACCAATCTTTATTGACTTAGGGCCATACCTACACCGCAGAAATTAGAATTCCCGCTTTCCAATTAAATAAGAGAGCCATCAAGGTAAGGAGGACCTTTGTTGGAACTCTAAAACTGAAAATGAAGCCAATTGTGATAAGACATTTCGTAAAGAGAATTGTGGCGATTGCCTTTATGTTTCATAATAGCGTTTAATATTCAAGAAGAAAACGTTTTTGTGGTCTTTTAATAACAGATGACACATTTTTAATGATCTTTTTGGAGGGGGGGGGGGGAGGGGGGGGGGGGTGGTGTTTGGGGGGGGGGGGGGGATTATAATTCTGGTGTTTATTAAAATAAATAACCTAATTAATTTTGTATTGATAACATTAAATGTACAGTGTTGTTACTTCCGATAAACCGTTCTTCAGTGCATCTGTCTTTGGCATGTGTCTTTGCATCACAATACCAAAATTCACAGGTACACGGATATTCGTTCTCTATCTGTGATTCATCCTACACAACCCAACGAACTAGTTATAATGTTAGGTACTACATAAATTCTAGCACCAACCTAGAGTAGCCAGGACAGCCAATGTATCACATGCACGGTTTGTTAAAACTGTGTTGGCGATCAAACACAGGGTAGAATGACGAAAATTGACACTGAGCAAGAAAACCGAAGAACAAAAGCAAAAAAACACCAAGTACATTGGTTTCAAAAGCGAAACACTTGTCACATAACAAGTAATAGACCAATTGCATCCGCACAGAAGACACGTCAAATAAAATCAAGTATTAGTCGCGCATGTAAATGCTGTGTTTTAGTATTGATGTCTATCTGTTAACATCATGGTGTGAGTGTGGGTAGAAAAGATACGGGAATTGATTGCGTGTGTACGCGCGCACACACACACCACACACCACAGAGAGAGAGAGAGAGAGGAGAGAGAGAGAGAAGAGAGGGAGAGAGAGGAGAAGGAGAGAAGAGAGAGAGAAGAGACGAGAGAGAGAGGAGAGAGAGAGAGAGGAGTGTGTGTCTGTAGGTGTTCTTCTAAAGTTCTGTCCGTGAACATTTAACACAACTGTTACGTTTTTAATGGAACTATCAAAATCTGACACTGCCCCATTTGATAAAGTAGAAACACAGCTTCCGTTAGTACTTCATTTTTCTGAATATTTGACATATTTTTCTAATAATACCACAGTTGTGTCCCCTAGTTACTTGTCAATACTGTCATAAAACTGAAAACAGTCAAAACACTATTTTGCTTTTATTGCTCCAGCGCTTATTTTCAAAATGTTACCAATAACGATGAATACATATCGACATAGCATCTTTTTTGTTTTAATGAAAGAAGATAGCAGGCGCTACTAAGCAATACAAAACGCAACTAAACACGTGCTCTAAACATGTGTTCTGTTTTAAAACGACATAGATCCATCTGCAAACAGACAGACAAGCAGTCAAATACAAAAGACAGGCTCAAACATTTGAGCAAACCACAATGAAATGTGTTAGAACATTTGGGAATCATTGTAATAAGTGAGGGTTGAAAAAGGCCAGTTATGTGCCCATGTATATACTTAATGGAATGTCCCGTGTGTACCTGTTCCTAAATAACACAACACGGACTTCCAGGGCTGAAGCAGGGCTGCTCTCGTGTTGATAGGGCAGGCGTGGCTGGTGTATCTCTGGGTCCCATCAGCGCCTTCGGGTGTTTCTATTTTTCATTGTTTCCCTCTTGGGATGACTAGGGAAAGACTAGGGAAAGACCTAAGAGGTATTTTGATCTGTGGTCTAAAACAAAAACATAGAACAAAACCAAGAACATAAATCAGGATACCAAGTTACTATAATTGGTCTTGATTCTAATGCTCACTTCTAAAGCCATTTTGACATAAAGGGAATGAAGCAGTTCAGTCACCCAGTGACCTACAGAGAAGCAGAAACAATAATCCACAACCACTACCGTTCCCAGTGGAGGATGAAGGGCAGGGTGAAGACAGTGGTGGTGTTTGATGCAATCCACCAGCTGTACAGACCCTAGCAAACAACCCTCTTCCGGCTGAGGATTGGCCACTACAGAATGCTAAGCCACCTCAATCGGCTCAAAATCACCCATACTGACGAATGTCCGTGTGGTTCAGGATCCCAGACCCCTGAACTCATACTACAATATTGTCCAACACATGATGCTCTACGACGCATAACGGCAGCCCGAACCTGGCCAGGGGGGTGGGGGAGTGGGGGGTGGAGCTGCAGGTGCGGCTTTGGGGCAGCCGCACCGACCTGGATAAGACAGTGAACTTCGTCATGGCAACCAACTTGAACGTCTGACGCTGCCAGCTACATCGACCACTGAAGAAGAAGGACATAAAGGTTTATAAAATGTATGCAAACATTCAAGATTATCCACCCCCCCCTCCATTTTCTCGGTTGATTTCCGTTTTTATCTGTTTTTGCCTTTCTTACTGCAGATTGAGCACTTAAACCTACTATCGTTTTCTATATTTAACGTCAATTTTCATCCATTAAAAATATGTATTTGCTAAATAGTAGAATATAAAGGCACGACTGAAAACACGCAATGAAGCAAGACGTTGAGGGGAGTGTTGAATCAGCATCTTAAGCAAATTGTACTATTTTGGCATTTCAAATACTATAACCTTCAAGTCCTATAGCTCAGAGACAATGTGCTAGTGGTATATTGATATTTTATTTCAAAGCTATTTTTATCCTTGTTTGGATACCATTTCAGTTGCTGGCCCTCTCTGGTCGTGTCGCTTATTCTTTTCATATTTTAACTTTGGAACATTGTTATATTCACCGTTTTACCTAAAATTGTTTATTTCTATTGTTTTATCTGAATGCTGGTTTGGCTTTTTCTTGGGTCCTATTGTCCAATATACAGGGGAAACCTTCCCATTGTGGAAGGCCCTTGTTGTTGAAGTGAGATAACTCCACATGACTGGGTATCATCACGCTGAGAGGTTGCCTTGCTGAGAGAGAGCCACACAGAGAAAAAGGAAGGGAACACGATCTTCACTGCATTACAAGTACGGCGGTTGACTGACAGAGGAGTGGACACCACTTCTACTCTTTGGGCCTCTTCTGCCAGCCCCACCGCACGCCATCCTTTCGTTGAGCTTGCTCCGAACTTGGACTCTGAGGAGGACTCAGGACCACTTCTTCTATGACTGTCTTCTGCCTCTGTCTCCACCAACGACGTCTCCTTCTGCTCTTCACTACACGTCGTTGGATTTATCTATGTGAGCATAAATAGGGTTCTAAGGTTTTGTTTTTTTCATTTGTTTTGCAGTACGATGTGTTATTCGACTGCCTAGAGCTAGGGGCCGTAGGACGAGCCACAGAAGTGGTAGATCCCTGGAGGAATTGCGCCCGGGCCACCAGAACCTTTGCACAGCAGGACTTCCCAGGTCTAGGGGACTAAGCCTTAGCTAGATAGTTTTACGGTTTTTCACGTTTACTTCTTTCCTCCACTGTCTTTTATTTTGATCTTTTAGGTCATTCAATCGTCTACTATACCCCCACTCTAGCTTCTTGCGGTGGGTACGGTCGTCATAGTATGTCTCTGAGGTAGTTCTTGCTTCTTTAGGGTTGTTTTGTTTTCGCCAGCCTCCTAAATTGTTGGAGGAGCTTGTGTGCGAGCCTAACAACATAAACAGTTCAGTATAAGTCTTTAATAAAACTAGGTGATACTATTCTCTTTCTCTTTCCTTTTCATTTAAGTGTTGAACCTTTTTCCTCCGTAATACATAATGTAAATCAAACTCATATTTCTTGGAGGTGTTTTCACCAAAAGAATCAAAAAAATTTTCTAACTAAAGTTAAATTGTGTTAAGTTAAACTCATCTTGTCTTTAAGTAAAGACGGACGTAAAACTAACAGGAATAAGTGGTTGAACTTACTCCCCTATAAATAAAATGTAATAGTAAATTATATATTCTTGGGTCTCTTCCCAACTAAAAGAAATATAATATTTTCCTAATTAAAGTAATTGTGAAGTTAACATTGATCTTGCCTTCAGTAAGTAAAGATAGAACGTTTGATTAAAGGATAGTCTGCCTATTTAAAAGTAGGTGCTTAAACAACAGGGTAAATTTCCCAGCGACTCTCATTGGTCGTGGTATTAACTCATAACCAAAGACAACTAAATAGAAATTTAACATGTGAGCTGGGACAGGAACATCCTAGCGTTTCATTGGTTCCCCGATTAACGGACGTATAGAGGGGGGGGGACTGAAAGCTAGCTCCCTTGTGTTTTGTCCGTACTCAAGGTCCCAAATAAACCTTTTTAAGTATAAAATAGATAGTTTTTTTCCCCCCTTGTTGGGTAACAAAGGCCTTTGGCCCATATGGAAACCCCGGCTTCCCCGGTTGAGGTGGAATCCCCCCCTGCCGGGGCAAGGCCCCAGGAGTCCCTAGGGAAAAAGTTTTGGGCCTCCCCAAACAAAACGAGACAAAAGTCATTTCCTGTCTCTTTTTCAAATCTCTCATTGAGTGAGTCGGACCAGGAGTCCACCACTCCCATTAAAAATCCGCTTTCAGCGGGCAAAAAAACCACGGTCCTTGATGACAGTGTGTTTCTCACCTCGGTGGAGGACAACGGGTCCTTCACCGAAGTTCACTCAAGGAAAAAGAAAAGATCTAGAAGAGAAAGGGGGTCCAGTGACCCCCTGGATGAAGGGGTCCCTGACCCCCAAAAAACATCCCCTGAAGGAAAAAAGCTCAGGGATGATTTCAAGTCAATGGAGGAGGCCTCCAACTCACTTTCCCCCCCATCCGGGAAATCCACCCAAGAAAATAGTACAGGGGCCCTTCCTCAGACTGGTAATGATACTCTGGCCGAGCCACAAGCGTGTGGCTCGAACACAGTGTTAGAAAGTACTCCTGTATCCGCAGAGATTGAGCTGGTGGAATCAGTCTGGGGTAAAACCCCGACTGCCAACCCAGCTCCTAAACCTAACCAAAACCAAAATACTCAAAAACAAACGAGCACTAAAACCGACCCAAGAAATGTGGCACCCCCAGTCTTCCTTAAGTTTCCCATTGTCATGGAAGACCTGGGTACAGGTACAGCAAAATTTCGGGCTCTAGGGCCCAATTCCAGTTTCCAACTCTGGAAAAGTACAGTGGGAACCATCCTCAGCCAGCGACCTCTTTCCACCAATCGCTGGCTGATAGGATGTAAAACACTAAATCAACAACAACAACTTTTGAAACAGAAATCTTTAGCAGGACATACATATCAAATGTCATATCCCAGCAGCTACAACCGAGGGTGTAATTAAAGGCATTGCCACATCAGAGAACACCAACAATTTGATCCCCCACATTCAGAATGCCAGGCAAGCCACTCGTCTGAAAAATAAGGATGGTACGCCATCAAGAGCTATTAAGATCACTTTTGACTTGCCCACTCTCCCACCTACAGATAAAATTCAAGCAGAAGAATTTGTAGTTCACACATATGTGGCACCTGTCCGTAGGTGTCGCAGATGTGCCCGCCTTGGGCACTCGCAAGACCAATGTAGGTCAAACAGGGAAATCTGTGTGCGGTGTGCCCAGGGCGGACACAACGTAAAAGACTGCTCCTCCAACATCATGAAATGTGTAAATTGTGGTGGAGGCCACTCGAGTGCCTACCTCGGGTGCCCAGAGTACCAGGCTCGCCTCAGAGCAAATAAGATAAGAGGAGCCTCTTTCATACCGTTCTCTGAGGCAATTCGTAGAGCAAAAACACAATTGAAAGATGAAAAAATAGAAGGGAAAGTATGAACCACCTCCCTCCCCTCCTCCCAGGTAGATACCCTTTGGAGAACAGAGGAGAGGATTACATATCCCCCATCCACGGGAGCTATGCAGCAGCCCTTCAAAAACCGTACCACTACAACACAAAAAATGCTAGTCTCTACAACATGAAATAATAACCAACATCGTCCACTTCAACGATAACTTCCAACCCAGGTCGTCACATACAAAACAAGAAGTTAAAAAGAATACATTAGCAACAGAATTCGTCTTTAAAGCTTAAAGCTAAACAATCTGATAAACGTCTCTTTCCAAAACCGTCTCAGAGACGAGAATACAAGAGATGTGCTGTAGAAAATTCAAAAACAACTCAGTCCATGATAACAAAGTCACTGGAATCCATGATAAAAATCATGAACAACTTTTCAACCAAAAAACAGCAAAACATCAGTTCAAACAAAACATCAGCTGACATTTCTTCTACTCCTACAACTTAAACCTTGAAACAGTTTGCTAAAAGGATTCCTTTAAACAAACCCCATGAGAGCAGATTGTAAACCAAATTCTTATATCACTAGCTAAAGCCAAAACTTACTAAACAACCCTCACTGTTACGGATGGTCTGGCTGCCCTCTTCCCTGTAGGGGCGGGCACACCCCCATCAACCCTTTCCAAAGGACACAAATTACTCAGTCTGGCCAACTTGGTCTGCGAGAATTAGTCCTATTGGCCAGAGGAGAGTTAGAAACAGACTTTACCCATCAACTACAGTAGATCAGAACCGTCCTAAAAACAAATCAAACAAATTACTAGAACAAATCCACTTCCGGGGACCCCGAAACATTGGGTCCACAAACACCCCCTTTTGTATTCTACAATGGAACTGCCGATCAATAAATAGTACATTGATTTCCTAGAAATTTCTTAGCCACTAATCCACAATATCAAATTCTTGTCTACAACGATTAATAATCGATATTAGGCTCCCAAAGATAGAGCTTTCATTTCCCACCAACAGTTAATATATGAAGGACGTATCAAAAACCAGCACTTTACGTCCGTTTCTAATATATATGTCAAAAAACAACCCCTCCCACAGAGGACATCCTACATATTAAGAGATTCCAATAGCATTCAATTTCTATCAATGATAAAAAAACTAACATACTAATATTTACTTTCCACAGCCATATGAGAAGACTCCATACTTCAAACTGGTTAAGCTCCCTCACCCCTCCGAAAACTCTGGATAATCGTAGGCGATTTTTAACACTCACAACCCCGCTGGCAGCTGGGTGTAGATTACCAGTGCAGGGGCATCTAAATTACTAGATGAAATAATACTCTGACTTAAGCCCTGCTAAATGATGGTCTCCACTAGATTATCCTCACTGTGCCTGGCCAAGATTAACAGCTATAGATTTAACTCTGAGAATCCTGACTTGGAAAAAACCATACATGGACCCATTGTGGACCCCTAGGATCGATCACAAACCTATAATCCATATCTTAAATAGCACCCAGATGCCACCCAAAGAAGAACTTACCCCTAATATATCTTGAAAAGCTAACTGTAACTCTTTCAATCACAACTTACTACAAATACACTACTAAATTTACAAGATGACAATCTAGAAACTTATTACAAAATACGCAACTATTCTTAAGGAGGTAATACACAGCCATTCGGAACCACCGAACACGCATGTGAGGGGTATTGCCCCACTAACAAAACCCCTGAGGAAGAAATGTGCTGGCTGCATGTTTAAACTAA
This sequence comes from Phymorhynchus buccinoides, assembly GCA_017654935.2. Taxonomy (NCBI): domain Eukaryota; kingdom Metazoa; phylum Mollusca; class Gastropoda; order Neogastropoda; family Raphitomidae; genus Phymorhynchus; species Phymorhynchus buccinoides. Next base: position 10,951 of record JAGGCT020000164.1, read on the forward strand.
ACATAATGTTAGTAACACCCTTCAATAATTCCCAACAATAGAAATTTTACTTTCAAAAAACGAAAGCCGAATCGTACAGTAAAAAAATTGTTGCTAAAGCCAATTAGAAACTTTTACAAGATCAAATCACAAATTTTAGAGATTTAGGAATGCCTGGAACAGTACTCAAAAAAGCTACGTAGAGGAGGCATTCCCCACTCAAATTAGAGTCCAAACAAAGGGTTAATTACAACATCAAACAAGAAACAGCGGAATCTTTAGCAGATAACTTTTCCAAAAGAGCCAACAAACACCCTCCCCATTTCAGAACCGGTACGAAGGAAACAAATACTAAAACCTAATAAGTCCCCAAATAATTCACATTTTATACATGCTCCCCTCAATACCCGAGCTCGCTTATGTCCCCCTACGTTCAATAAGGAAAGTAAATAAAGCTACAGGAGGGATTCCCATCTCCTACCAGCTTATTAAAAAATTACCCCAATCATTTTAAATATCCTCCTACAATTCTACTCCAGGTGTTGGGAGGAGGGAGAGGTCCCCCAAGCGTGGGAGGCCGCACAGGTGATTTGGGATCCTGAAACTGGGAAACCAAAACAGGATCCCAAGAGCTTCGTCCTATCTCCCTCCACACCTCACCTGGGTAAGGTGTAGTCGAGGAGAATTCGTTAAACACAACGATTAGAATATTTCTTCTACAAAAAAGATAACACGTTTACCCTCATTCCCTAGCAGACTTCAGGAAAATCGAAGCTGCATGGAACAAGTTGCCAAGCTAACGTCTCATTGTCAAGAAAAGACATTTTAGTAGAAGAAAAAGAGTCCTAGAGCGACCTTTTTGACATTAAGGGAGCCTATGACTCCATCTGCGGCATTGAGACTGCTTCAAAAGGTTAGCGAACTCGGCATAGAGGGGAATCTCTTCAATTTTATCAGTTCCTTCCTCCAAAAACCGTACTATCACAGTCAAGGTATGCCAGGCAAATGTCCAGGACCCACACGATCGACATGGGAGTCCCCCTCAGGAACATAATTGACCCTACTCTTTTTAACGTCTGCTGCATGATATGAAGTCGATTCCCCTTAAGGAAACAAGTATTTCCCATGTACGCTGAGATAATTTTTGCAATCTGGACCAACGCCTAGAAAACACTCTCTAAAAATGACAAATTCTTTAAACAACAACCGCAATACACTACAGCATATGCCACCTACTTAAGAGTGACGGCTTTTGCCTATCTCTAAACAAATGCCAGTTCATGATATTTTACAATCAAGGGAACATTAAAACCAACGTCTCTCTAGACATGTTGGACTGAGGTTACCCCCAGTCCACAGGCCACCTTCCTTAGGTATGTACTAACCCCACCTTATCTTGGGGTGCACACGCCAGCCCCTGTCAAAAAGCATCGGAGAGCCCTAAACTTTATTAAGGATCATCTCCAAAGACATGGGCCAAGGATCCAGACTTATTAACCTACTAACCAAGTGTTTACTTGCGGCCGACTGACTTTTGGTATGGAGGTTTTTTTACGTCCATGCCCAAACATTCTTTAAAAAGATACAAGCAGTAGAAACAAGAGCTCTCAAATGGCCATGGGTATCCCCGTTATGCCAATAATAAAGCCCTATAGTTCTATAGGATGTAGACTGGTCTGTGCCCTTAGATATTCAGAATTATATTGTGCCTGCACCCTAACAAATTATACTCTAATAAACCGGGCTCCGGCAGAGAGTCATGCGGATTACAAAGAACTTCCAGCATAGTCCAAGGCAGATTAATTGGGACAAAACAAACTCATATTCTAAGTGTAGTCGACCTTTTCAGACTAGCGAACACCACTTTTAAGGATGCGGGGTTACGAGTGGAGGAGGTGCGGACCATTCCGCAAGTGTTCCCTACAGTGGTAACTAGAGTCACCCCACGTACGATAGGCCTCATTGCATCTTAGATATTCAAACATAACAATCTAACCTTATTTTCAGCAGCACAAAAGAACAAGTTTATATTTCAATCACTTACAATTTTCACAGACTGTTCTAAAATAAATGGCTGCCCCCCATCCCATCTCTAAAAGATTTCAAACCGTTATAAAATTGTGGAAATAATAACACCTCCCAATTTTAGTGAGACTCCCTTGGCCCATACCTGGAGTCCTGTCCTATCTAAACAACTTACAAATTATCAAGAGGTTAGTCTTGTTCACAAGACTCTTTATCCTCTATCAAGTGCCCGTGAGGGCAATACAAATAAAAAGACTAGACAGTATTTAATTAATAAGACTCATAATCCATCAACTGAGTAAAAGGAATAGAGATGTTGCTGTCGTGATTCCCTCACCTGCAAGGGGTCTACTGTAATGACCTGCGCAGAACTCGCGAGACCGGCGAGCAGCACTAAATAAGGACGGTCCCATCATAAATATTAAACTTCTCAGAAGAAATTAAAACCCCACTAAAACTGGCGCCGCTCAAAAGAAGGGGGAGAAAGAGCAACTTAACAACGTATGCTGCCTCCAAAGGAGTAGATTCTAACATCGTTAAGAAAGGATTTTTCCTTAACGTCAAAAAAAAGACTTCCAGTACACTATCATCTTTAGACTAAGAAAACGCAATTTCTCTGCAAATACAACCCTAGCACTGTCTTGCGGACAATGTAGATATAAACACTTTTTCAACTCATGTAGGTTTATTGAAGCGGAGCTGCGGAGTGCTTGCAGAGAGCAGGCACTCTAAGGTTCATTTCAAGAGAAATATATTTTTAAATACATCTGTAGGGAGGCCCCTCTTGCTGTGGTTTAATCGAGGACCTCTCCAAGGCATCCTTTTGGCCATCCTGTTTAATCTTTTAACCAGTTCTAAGGTGTGCAAACCCCAACAGTATAAATATTTTTGTAAAACGCTACGTAGTAGTCACGCTGCCATATAATTTATTGGGAGAGCCTAGGTCCCCCGCTTAAGGTCCCTGACTACGCCACCCCTCTGCCCTCCCCAAGGAGGACGGGTCCCCTCTCCCTCTCGCCTATGAGTGGGTATAATTGAGTTGAGTCGTATGCTCTTTTAAATTATGTTTTATTAGTGACTCTATTTCATATGAAGCACCTGAATCCCCACCGGATCTGCAGATTGAGAGGGAGAGTGAGGGGGCGGATGGAGACATATTATGTTCAACCCCCGCCCTCTTCCCGCTCTGCACATTACCAATATTCTCACGTTGGCAATAACCCCATTTTTTAAACAAAATTTGTAAGAAGAGAGCACAGGGGCCATTGGCTTTGTGGGACCCAGCCCAGGAAGTAAAGGACACATTTTTTTAAATTATGGTTCAGTGGGGACCAATTTTACTTTTTACTCAAATAATAACCTCGTTCTTATATAGACATATACGGCCTAAGGAGTGTACATTGATTAGCAATAAAATATCTTATTAAAAATAAAAGGATTGTGTTTTTGTAAACACATGTAATATTTTTCATAGACCTTCTTTAAGTTTAAAATTTTGTTGTTGTGTATCTTCAATAAAAAGTGAGTCCTGAATTTATCTCAAACTCATTCCCGCATAAATTGCTTAGAAATTTCCTTTTAAAATGATATTTTATCCGCAACAAACTAACTTATTTAAAAAAAAAAATACCGACAGGCAACCAGACATGGTGGGAACTCATAAATATTTATAATACTCTAAACAAAAGTACAATTAACAACTCTCTTTCTTTAACTGCACCTAAAATAAAACTTTACTTCATAAAGGAATGTCCCACTGGTACTTCCGAGTAACGAATTAAAATAAAAAATATTAAAAAATCTGGTATGAACGTGCCACAGCTGATGAGTTTAACCGAGGCGCGATGAGTTCTTACGCTACGCTATCTGTATTAATTTTTAAAAAATACGTGACCTTCACTGCGTCAGGTTTCGTACTGCCTCGGGCATTGCCTCCAGTATGTTCCTGACTCATATTTGTATATTACAATGTCCCATATAGCTTGTGTCTGTTCAGACCAGAGGTCGTAAACCATTTTCAGCCGCGGGGAGGGGGTGCTGGGTATAAACCCAACCGTCCACTAGAGACCACATGGTTCGAAAACACTTGTTGATACGCCTGTTTCTGTCACGCCCTCGCCTAAAAAGGAGGACAACTAACTAGTATTCTTTTATGTTCTGAGAAATATGCTAGATCAGATTAACAAGTTACTATAACTGGTCTTGATTCTAATGTTCCCTTCTAGACATTGTCAAGGATCTGGGGTGGTCAGGGTGTTCTTACAATACTACAACAATACAAACTTAAACCTTCCACCTACGTGTCCATTCGATCACTCTCTCATTCACCAACCACCACCATACACCTGACAGATAAGTCAAGCGAAGATACTCAGGCCGTATATAATCTTCCAATTTATTTTTCAACAAAGTCAAAGTTATTCTCTCACACTAACTCAACTTTCATACATTCTCACATACATTTCATAGTAAACATATCCACAAACATTATTATTCTTTTAGCAAATAACCAAGACCTTTGTATTCTAAACCACAGGTAAATTAATCATAGTTAGAGAGAAAAAACATGTGTTTATAAGTTTAGGAAAATGCTTACATTCAACATTATTTCATACCAACCGTCCCAAATCAAGCCACTACCATACCCAATTTAGTGGTTTCATAATGTGTCCATGCCACTCGCCAAGAAAATACCAGTGGAGCACATATTACAGCTGAACAAACACAGTTTCACCAACGTAATTCTCCCAATAGTTCAATGAAACAAGGTTTTTACCTCACAAAAACCATTTATTGCATCCACACTTTTGTTTTAAGACAAGAGACCGAAATAAAAATCAGCACACGTGTTAAAAGAGCGATATTTCGAGTGTGTGTATATTAAAAAGTCTTTGTCGAGCTAGCCACACTTTTGTTTCTCTAAACAAAATTTCATTTAACTATCCTCAATTTCCTTTTATTTCATTTTCTTTCCCTTTTATCTCTTCACATTTACTTTCTTCAACACTATATATGTGATTATATCTTCCTTCTCTCACAGTAGTTCATTATTTTTTCCCACATTTTGTATGACTTCAGTATCTTGTTACTTGTTTTCTCCACAACATTCTTTATTTTTCAATCATAATTTTTTATTTATTACTACCTGAACCACCAGGACCAAGTAAAAGTTCGTAGAACAACTGGGGCGACGTCTCCCCGGGGAAATGCGTTGAAAGTGAAGGGCAGACAGCACCTCAACAGCCTTGACTTCAACATCGCAGGGCCTTCGTCGGGAAGGAACCACCGTCAGCAGCTCCCTGGTCGTCTCCACCTTCGATAACTGAAATAAATAATTTTCCACTATTTCCGAACGAAAAGTCCTTTCTCTCTCTTGAGAACTAACCGAACAATTCTCCGATTAACAACGCACAACAGAACTCGACTCACTGACACGACCAAACAAGCAGTACCAAAACCCTGTGAAGCTGACTCTATATAAATACCCTAAAACCGAATGTAAAGAACGTAAAACTCGGATACCGCGTAAATGTCGACCTTTGCTTGCCTACAGTTCCATAAGAACGCGCTGGGACGTGATTTCCGCTATGTCTGGTCCAAATGTTGCTTTTAAAAGTTATTTTGAAGCTTAAAATGTATGAAATTTCCGTGACATTTTCTGTCGTCTGCGCGCCCGATCTGTGTGTCGAAAATTTTCCGGGAGCTACTTCGGAACCACGAAGCATGCCGAACTGTGTTTCGTAACTTCCAGCCTTTTCTTTTAGTCCTTTATATTTTTCTTCTGTATCCCCACGCCCCCCATAACACCTTTTCCTCTCTCTCTTCTTTCTTCTCTCTCTCTCTCTCTCATCTCTCATCTCTCTCTCTCTCATCTCTCTCAATCTCTCTCCTTCTCTCCTCCTGCGTCTTCTCCTCTCTCTCTCCTCCCCCCCCTTCTCGCTCTCGCACAACGACACGTGCTAAGAAAGTTTGTCACTAAGAGTCACGTCAAAATTTTCTCAAATCAATAACATTGCTTCCAGTAGTGCATCTTTGATTCTTAGTATGTGGTATGGGGAACTACTCTTACATTCACAGACGAGATATTATGTCTATCAATGTAACATTGAATAAAATTCTTGCATTTCAAATAAAATATTTCGGTGACCGTAGTGTCGGAGCACGGGTGTAAACTGATGTAGATATGAATGGTTAAAATGATAAAGCGCTTCGCTTGAACCTACTGCAGCGCAGCAATGAGACCTAAAGTTGAGTTCTTGGATTTCAAGACAAAGACGGGAAAATAAAGCGGAGATCTTTGCTTGACAAAATCTTTTTCCAGAGTTCAACTTGACAAATTCAAGAGACGTAAGCTTCATATTAACAAGCGCGAATTCGCAATAGTTTGTGGCACGTCATGATCTATTTTTACCACATCCCAATCATTAGTGCACCTCCGCTGGGCTTTTTCAATAATTTGAATCTGTAGTAAAACCAGAATGTTTATCTCTGCACCATTTTCGTAACTTTTATATCTTTTGAAAACATTTAAAACTATGTATCCCTACTTATGCTCATCGAAAGAAGCCCCATACTCGCGTGTCTGTGTAGGTTCTGTATTACGTATGTTTATTATTTTGTATGCTTTTAAAATACACATTTTAAAGAGCGGCTCACTTTGAGTGCGCCGTCGATTGAAAGAAAATTTTGTGTCATTGATACATCTGTATTAATATTAAAAAAATCGGACTTTCTGGTTTCGTATGCTCCGGCCGGCATTGCCCCATCCAAGTATTGTTTTCCCACCATATTTGTATTACAAATGTCCCATATTGGTCCTGATTCAGACAAGAGGACGTAAAACACCATTTCGTCGTCGCCGGATCGATTGAAGTGCACAATTTGTCAATAATGTGCGACAATTATTGGACCGATGCCGCCGAACAAAGTGGTTTAATAGGTTGTGCTAAACCAAAATAAGTGTTTCACTACGTTTTTCTAACTCTCACATGTGCTAAGGAGCGACGAGCAAAAGTCGAATCCGACACTCCAAGCTTAAAAAAAAAGCCCTCTAAACGCCAACACCAACCGTTCACTATATTTAGACACAACGTTTAATCAAATTTACTATAATTTATATATGTATCTCCAAAAATAAAAATACGCCGCCCTTAAGAACTTAACTTAATTCGTTTAATAATGATTATTTTTGTTATAATGCAAAAGGCATTCATTTGATCGTAACAGTTGTTTTCATGGATGTCAGCGTTCTTAGGAGTGTTTTTAGATTATGCTTGTTTTGTTACCTATTGCAATTTATTCTTTATATTAACTTCATTATTTTGTGCTCTTATATAACAGAAATAAGTCCTTCTATACGCTATTCTCCTGACACAGCAGACTCACCGCGCTTACATGAAAACATGAAAAAGTAATTTACCTCACGCAACAAAACATTCAAAACTAAATGTATTAATATTCTTTAGAAAAATCACAGTACCTGAAAAAAGCAAAACGTTACCGCACTCCAACGACAATTCACATTTAAAACACCTACATAGGTGTATGGCCAGACATACATTAACAGAGATATTTTGATGAACAGATATATATGGGGAGGCCCCCCCCAATCACAAATAGCAGGCATAAGTCCTGCTTAAGCACTTTTATTTCTGCTCCGAGCACTTTTAGGAGAACCAAGCTGATTAGGTCTAATTTTGCTCGAGGCACTTTTAACAACCCATGAGGATGCGACCTTGTTTTGGGCACAGCAATTACATATAAAATCTGCTCGAGCACTGTTTATTAAGTTTTGCTCGAGCACGTTTAAGGAGAACCTGCTGATTGGTCGGTTTTTTTCTCGAGCACTTTTACAACAATGAGGATGCAACCTTGTTTCTGCACATGCACACCTAAATCTGCATGACGCTACTAAACTGCTGCGTGCCATTTAAACCGTAAAAACTAGTATCGGAAAGAATGAAACAACTATTTCCTACTGTTGATGAGCTCAACAGAACAAATCCGTGAATCTAGAATTGTTCAAACAAAGGTTATACAAATGTGTTCTGTAAAATATGCTGTGCACAATAGATCCACCTCTTGTTAGTGTGTCATCGGCCATCAAAACACCCAACAGACTGCATAGTCACATCTGCTGCATTGACTTATCCTTGACCTAATTTCAGCGGCAAAGGATATAAGATCTAGACTAGATCTGATCGATTTTTCGTTGATCTAAACCCAACCAGCCGACACAGTCACCTCGCCTTCCATGCTGAGGATTGAAAATCCAAATGAATTAAAGGCACGACTCCTGCTCTGCCTAAAATTAACTTAATATTTTGCAGTCAGTCTGATTTTTTTGTTTGATCTGAAATATGTTTAAGCTGATTATGTCATGCATATTCTTATTTATAATGAATAAATTTTTTATAGGCTCTAATTGTCCCAATTGTTTTTTTTACAAACTGATCGTGGCCATTCACTCATTGGTTTTATTCAGTCACGTGTACTATTGGCCAATAAGCTGTGCGTAGTCATAAAAGTGCTCGAGTAAAATTATAAACTACTCAAGCAAAATACTAAAATCGCTTAAGCAGATTTATGATGTAAATGGTTGCCTGGCAAATAAGGTTGCAATTTTCATTGGTTTGTTAAAAGTGCTCGAGCAAACAACGACCAATCGCCGTGGTTTCTCCTAAAGTCTCGAGCAGGAATAACAGTGCTTAAGCAGATTAATGCCGTAGCTATTTTGTCGATTTGGCCGCCCTTACAGAATTGCGCCTTTATAATATTAGCACAGACTGTTTTTATAATTAATATATGTAATATAATATAATGTTTTTGTGTCCATGATCATCTTTTTACTGTACTTGTTGTCGTTGTTTGTCTTGTGACGGCAGCCAAAATGTCCTTTTATGCCTGTATTAAAAGGACAATACAATGATTTGATTGATTGATTGATTGACTGATTGATTGATTTGACACGAAAGTGAAGCTTTATAGATATAGTGTTTTCTTTTGAACTCTCTCCTATGGACCATGCATATATGTTAGAGATTATAGAAATTACTTCTGCACCTCTGCCGATAATCCACACTCATGTACATTTACCTTGGCGCAAATAGACTTGCAGAGACCTGTGAGGTCGTTTGATCGTGTCCAGCATACCTGGCAAACTGACAATTACGGGTGGAATAAAGGGGCGTCTTTTCTAACATGAAGCCTGCCATTGGTCTTGGCTTCATTGGGAGGGAAGCTCCCCTTTCCTGTTTGTGTGGAGGACTGGAGTTATGTCCTTCCCTTGTTCGAACCAGCAATAAGTGGCAGTGACCATGTTCCTTGTTGGGGTGTCCCATGATGGCAGACACCACGGCGATCCGTGTACCGGCATTGTGCTGATCGACGAAGATAAACTGTTCTCTTTCACAATAGTGATGCACACTTTATCATATAGGAAAGCAACCATTTACTGCTAACCATACTAAATGTTTGGGAGCCACCGGTGTTTTGGTCTATGACAAGCTATATTTGAGCCAGACAGATATTCTCTGGTGCAATATGTCTAATCAAGGGAACCAAATTCAAGTCCAAACATATAATCTGTCCAAATCAATTTTCTGTCAATTACACCAATGTGGCAACCATCTATAGTCACATGTCACGGCGGTCATGTACCTAATATCCTTCCTCTGTGACTTTGGTGCTTTCAGAGAGTTTGTCAAATGATTATCTTGATAGTTTTCTTACCATCAAACTGATTATGTGAATTCAACAAATCGCAATCTTCTTGTCCATTCCTTTATTTGCCCTGCAGTGACACTCAAGCACAAGTTGTCCCTCAGGTGGTGTTTAACTTTGTAGCTGAGTGCAATATTTAAGTGAAGGAATCAGTCTGCTATCCCGCTCCTTGCACGCTGAATTTCAGTGTTCGAATGTCATTTAGTGCTTGAAAGTTCGTCAATGTATGTGATCAAGTGGTTTCATTGCTGGGATGAAATCTGTGAGCCACACTGTCCCTGAGTTTTTAAGGAATTCATCGTGATGCATTCAGCACATCCATCCCGGTTCTCATCAGCTTTTAATATCATCAATTCACATTAACACCAATGGATCCATGGTCCTGTCCTAATACCGCATTTCCCGTGTAATGGTGGAATTCCAATGACTGCCTCCCTGTTTCCACATTGTGTACTGAATGTTCGACTGTTTTAAGTCACTTGGGATAACGGGCCTGTGAGAAGTGACATGCCTCAGGTATTTTCGCTGCAAAGTTTTCTAAGATATGTTTGCATCCCCGATCATGTCTGTGATTGCTGGTCCACTGTCCAATGCTGACGATGAATATTTTGTAACATAACCTGCCCTACAAATGCCAGTGCCTAGAACACGCATTCCAATGTAGTCAGCCATTTAGTGCAGCATTTAGCCCCTCTGCTCCGTTACCTGGATGCCACAGGTTCTGGTATGACCTGCCGGATGTCGGGGCGTGGGGCACAATACCTATCTTATTTACTTGGTTATATTGCCCAGTTTTCCATAGCTCACATACCTGGATGTGAATTGCTAATTTAAGTTCCTGGATTTCAGTATAATCAAGGAAGCAGGTTCACATGGCATATTTCCTTAATCTACAGCATTGGCGACACTCTCACTGTAAGGGATCCTCGTGACTGCAGTGGTCATAGACCAAGATACTGGTGTCCAACACAACGCCTGATGACCCTAGACCTGTCACACACTGAACTCAATATTTGAGCCTCAACTATTCTCCGCGTTCTTATAAAGAAACTGAATTAACTTTTACTTCATTCACACTTTCCCCAGCAGTTTTCAAAACTTACCACGACCTTGCTGAATTGTATTTGGAGGCAGCCCGGTGAAAACATTTCCAGCTGACATTTTCATACATCTCCAGCATTTAGTACTCTTAAACACAGAAAATTATTAAACTTTGCTGTAGTGCATTCCTCCCTATTGGATTCGATGATATTTTTTGTTATGCTCAAGAGAACGAGATTCCTCATGTGATGATGTACTACAGTCTTGCTTACCGCAGTTTTTTGTGGGTATGGCTCTCTGTCCTCGTCAGGCAAACCTGCTCCTTTTTGTGCACGTTTGTTTCTATCCAGACTCACGCGCTGTGCCTGCTTCACTATATTTTGTCATCACACTCACAATGTGAGATTGTCCTGATGGTATTATACGTGGTCTCATTGGAGCTGCTGGATGGAAGGTTTCGTGTCCAATACTTTCTATTTTGATGACTTGTGAAACACAGTGTGACTTGTGCAGTTAGCTGGCTGCTTGTCTCTGCTGTCCGTGAAGTATCAGCTCTGACAGTTTTGTCCTTATTAACGACGTGATCGATTCATAGTTCTTCCTTCCCCTTCGTACTCTGCATTTTAAGAAAACATCGGGCATCAGTTGTCATGTCTTTTGATTTGGGTTGTTGGCTGGGTTTTAGCAATCTTCCCTTTGCTCCAATGACAAAAACACTGGGAGGTTTTACAGTCAGTCCAGTCCTGCATTCACACTGCCCGTTAACCAGGCGAGTTTAAAGGCGTTTACTCTTGGGTATATAGTATTTTTTATTTTGTCTTGTTCATTCTAATCGCAGTTGGTCAAACCATTATATTTTGGTCAATACAGAGCAATATTCTAAACACAGACGCTACAATATCCACAGACCATGACTATAGCACCGGCGCTTGATTTCAACATTGCAGTTACAGATTTCCTGTGCTGGTTTCCTATTGGACTATGTGGCATCTTGGCTTTGAACGATGTTCCAGTGCCGGGTGAAGTCAACGTGGCCCTTGCTATATTAGTGCTGCCTTTGAATTCTGCCCTCAACCCTTTCATCTATACCTACAACACATGGAGAGAAAGAAGAAGAAAAGGTGAAGAAGCGAAACTGATGAAATGGCTCCAGTGTAACATCCAAGACCTTGAGGATGTATAATGCACATAACTTTTTAAAATTACTACTTTATTTACACATAATTATTGTAAAAAAAAAACTTGTCATCTCTCTCTCTCTCTTCTCTTCTCTCTCTCTCTCTCTCTCATCTCTCTCTCTCGTCTCTGCATCCTCTGTTCTCTCTAAAAAAACAGCAAAGAAAAAAAACTCTCTCTCTCTCCATCTCCGTCATCTCTTCTCTCTCTCTCATTCTCATCTCTGCTCTCTCTCTACCTCTCACAACACGGGTAGTAGTATGTGAATTAGGCTAAACAGCCATTCGTGTTTTGGGAGCTTAGTCTAGTTTACATACTACTTCCCGTGTTGACTGTCTAGGACGCACTCGTGATTACACGCTCAGTAGTTCGTCGGATATGTGTGAAACGACTTCTCAGAATGAATGCGGTTTTTGTAACAGTATATAAGTCTTGATATGCAAGGTTAAGGTCAAAAGAGTAAACATTGGCCCTACCGTCTTAGGATAATACACCAACATGCTACATTTGGGGACAATAAATGCGAAGCTGTGAAAGATATGGCCAAGATTACCTGTTAAAGGTCATTTGTTTATTTTGTTATGCAAATCATCTTTCTTGACACGTGTGGATTATTTTTTTAGCATCATTCCCACGCTTAATTCAGTAGAAACTCCCTGACCCTCCGGATGACTGCACACTTCAGTGGGATTTTGCGATCAGCCCAGATTCCCTGGTCCATTCATCCTTGGCCCTTTTCTGTCACAAGTGTCGCAAACTCTCCAACTTTGAAGAATGGAGGAAAGAGTATTTCCATGATTTGAACGTAAGCTCTGTGTGTGTGTGTGTGTGTGTGTGTGTGTGTTTGTGTGTGTGTGTAGTGTGTGTGTGGTGTCGTGTGTGTGCACGTCGCGCGTGTCGAGGGTATTCTGTGTTGCGCGCGGGGGGGCCGGGCGCAAATGCGCACATGCATGTGTTTTTAACAACATGGAGACTTACTAAAGTAAAGGTCAACCGAAGGAATGTTTGTTTTGTAGCCGCCTGATATGAAAGAAATGAAGCAATTGATGTATGAATTAGCTTGACCTTGGACATGTTTACAAATATTCTGTTCCAAGATGAAAGGGAAAAGATAGAGATAAATATGACTTGCTACTCACTCCCTCGGGAAAACTGATTTTCGCTTATTTGCCATTATTGTCTATAAAAAAAAGACTGAAAACAAGATTTGAAAGTTATGAAATTTTTAAAGACTATTTGCATGAGGTTTTCTTTTATAGGGCAAAACAAATAACATATTTTAACTGATTTTTTTTTAATACGCTTCCAAAATGTTCCAACGTTTTGTAGTACAGATTTACTGTTCATTCACAACATTCTTTTCATTGAGGACTAAATGAATGTATCCGAAACTATTGGATATTCAGAAAGACTTAAGAAAAAACACTACATTAACAACTTCTTTCTTATCCCAGCCACGATAAACAAAAACCATTCTACAAATCGATACAGATTTTCATTTTTTCGCAGTCTAATTCAGTTTCTTATTTTTCAAATAAACTGGAGCCAAAACGTTAAGCAACCTTTTGTTAAGCAACAATGCAAAATATTTCTCTGAGTGATTGACACAGCCTTTGTTTTGTAAATGAATAAAAATCTATTTACCGACCTGCATTACTAATTTCACTTTGTTTACATGAAAAATTACGTTATGGGTAACGCTCACATCGCTTTGAGGGGTTGTTTACCTTTTTGGCTCCAGTTTAATAGGAGAAAGAGCCTTTTTTTTCTTTGTTTCATTTTTTTGTAAGAGCAGTAGAGTCTGTCTGTAAAGTACTGTCACAGTTTTGCAAGAAGATTCAGTGAGGCTTCTGTCAAAAACGAATTAGGAACGAATTTGCAATTCTTCTTCTTCCTGTCAGCACCAGAGGCATATTCCAGACGATAGACACAAATGCACATAGTGGAACATTGCGTGACTTTTATATACAGATGTTTAAAGATTGAATATACAAGATTGTGTGTGTGTGTGTGTAGTGTGTGTGTGTGTAGTGGTTGTGTGTGTGCAGTGTAACTATTTATTGCTAACTTCAATGTTGAACACCAGGCATTCAGACTTTTTCCCAACAAGAGAGAGACAAACACAAACACACACACACACACACATCACACACACACACAACCCACACACACACACGCGCTCGCGCAGGCGCGCACGCGCACACACACACACACAGACAGATATAGATTTAGAGAGAGAGATGAGAGTGAGAGAGAGAGAGAGAGAGAGAGAGAAGAGGAAGGAGAGATAGAGCTAGAGAGAGAAGAGAGAGAGAAGAGAGAGAGGACAGTACATAAGAGAGAAAAAGACAAAGAGACATAGACAGACACACATATAGATCAAGACAAAAACAGACGCAATGAGAGACAGACAAGGACGGACAAAGAAACAGAAAGACAATGTCATGCAGATGGTACTAAACACTTACCAGTGGAGATGACTAGAACGTTATTGAATCAATGAATGTGAGGTGGAAGATAGTATCGAATCATCTGCCTGCGCACTAGAGTCACCAGGCCCTCAATATAGACAGCTTTGGTTGGGGGAATTCAGTGCAAACTCTTGATCACTGTAGACACAGACATAAAACGATGACTTGGAGTCAAACGGACTATCTTTTGATAGTCCATTGGCTTATTATTGATGTTATTGAAAAAAAACTACGAACTTGTATTAAAAAAAGACTGCAAATAATATCAAATGTGGATAATGCTTTTTATATTTCTGCAGTCTTTTTTTTATACAATTTATTAATTTTTTCGCAATAAGTTCCACTAATACGTCAATGGACTATCTAAAGATAGTCCATTTTGACTCCAAGCCATCGAAGATTCTCCTGCATATTTTTGTTCTTCTCTTCTTCTTCTTCTACATTACTCTGTTTTCTGCTTGTCAGCGTCCCAGACATGATGAATTGATACGATCCTTTTATGTGAAATGGCTATTAAACTCCGCGAAAGCGAATCATGTTTTTGCACTAACTTTGGCGACTGCCTATCGTCGGTCCTTATCCGTTGACATTCAATTGAAAGTTATACCCAGAACTTGATTAAAAAAACAAATATAAATTATAAGATTTTTGGATGCAAGGATGTTAACGCTTGAACGTGACTGCTTGTGTGTGTGTGTGTGTGTGTGTGTGTGTGGTCTGTGTTGCGTGTGCGTGTGCGTCGTGCGTGCGTGCGTGTGTGTGTGCGTGTGTGTGCGGTGTGCGTGTGCGTGTCGTGTGCGTGTGTGCATGGCGTGCGTGCATGTGGTGTTTTGCGTGTGTCATGCGTGCGTGCATGTGTGTTGGCTGTGTGGTGTGTGTGCTTGATTGTGTGTGCGTCTGTGCATGCGCGCACGTGTATGTGCCTGTAACAATTTTAAAAGAAAAGACAGCCACACAGACATACATTTATCAAGAGGTTGGGTATCTTTAAAGGAAGGCCCACCTGACGATGATTTTTTTGTAAGAAACACGGTCGAGATCATCAGAAAATCTACCCTTTACAAGAGATTGCAACGCTCACTTCGCTCTGTTTCCTATAATCAAACCGTCAAATCGATACCTCCCCCACCCCCCCCCCGATTCCTCCTTGGCGGAGGGGTGAAGTCCAATTTCTTTCACCAAAGAGAAGGTGTGTGCCTCCCTCTTTTCTAATGGCCGCCAATCGTTTGCACGAAATTTCCGCATACATCCTTTTTAAAAATTGCATACAGCTTATCTAATAATAATAATAATAATGGAAAATTTTATAAGCGCCCTCCTACTTAGGTAGGCATACAAGGCGCTTTACACAAAATTGAAATGGAATAAAAACATGAAACAATAATCCACTAACATCAGCAGACAAAAACGATACACATACAATCAGCAACAAAAACTGCTGTGACTACTACTACTACTACTACTACTACTACACTATACTACTACTACTACTACTACTAAATACGATACTACTACTACTACTAGACTAGGTATGCATTTCCACAATTTACAGCATGTAATAACAGCATAATATTCACAAAAACAAACCGCACATCCAGCACAGCCCACACACACACACACACACACACACCACACAACACATACACACGCATGCACGCGACCACGCGCATCACCACGCACACCACACGCACTACGCACACACACACACACACACACACACACACACACACACACACACCACCATGCTACCATACACTCAAATAGGGGCCTACATGACAGCATCACAGACACGCACGCACACAACACAAACATGCGCATTCACACATACACCACACCCACACATGGCGCGCACGCACGCAACACTACCACACACGCAGGAGTTCGCTCACAACAAGGAAATAGCTCCAATTTTTGTTACTGCACTACAAAAAAAAAACGCTTCAACCACAATGAGTGACCTCCACACACCCTATCCAAAAAAATGGCTACTCTCTCCGGCATCTCCGCCAGAGGAGGAATCGCCGTTTTTGACGTTTTCATTTCTAGAAGCCAAGTAAAGATGAGTGTTTCCGATCCTTGAAAAAGGCTGTCTTTCTGGTGATCTCGACGTGTTTCTTGCAAACCTTATTCCGTCCAGGTCCGCCTTAAGGAAAGGTTGTTAACGATGGGAATAATAATTATACTTAAAACACCCAATGACACGCAAGTAGCCTAGTGATCCAATATTTTTGTCATAACCACACCCGATGACAAAATCCAAACCGGACAATTAATACAAAGCCACACGTTGTTTTCTTCTCTTCTTATTCGCGTTCCCAGATTTAATCCAGGTTTTAATTCTAGCCAAACTGCTTTTTCAGTCCGAGGAATACTAGGCTATTCACCAGTATTATTGTAGCTGGTTATTTCTGAAGAAATATAACCGACTCAGTGTAAGGGCTTCCGCCATGAGGACGTAAAAACCTCCACTCATAACCACGCTTAATTATTGCGTAACCATAACTGTGGTGCGTCTCACCCAGACATAGATTACAAGCCTAAAGTATGGCCTTTCCTCTTTCAAGAGAAGAACATATATTCTAGAAGAAACAATAGGTTTGATGGATGCGAATTTTTTTTTTTTTTTTTTTGGTTTTTTTTTTTCCCCCCTTTTTGTATAATTCTGATCTGATCGGCATTCAAAACTGTCGATGCTAGCGGGATGATCACTAGGTTTGACTTGTAGCTATATGACGTGCGTTTGTGGTAAACACTTGATGAAGGAGGTCTCCATGTCAGATAACAATCCCCTGTAATCATTAAAGAATGAGTGGTTATTACGAATGCAGCCAACAAACCCACGTTCAAAAGCGTGGCCTGTGCCTGCGTTCGTAGGAACTGTGTGTGTGTGTGTGTGTGTGTGTGTGTTGCGCGTGTGGTGTGCGTTGCGTGTGTGCGTGTTGGTGTGTGTGTTGTGTGCGTGTGTGCGTGTGTGGTGTGTCTACTGTGTTTGTGTGTCTCTGTGTGTGTGTGTCTCTGTGTGTTGTGTGCTCCCTCGCGCGCACGTAATCGCGAGCTTAGACATTGCAGTGGTGTCAGAGACACTGATTAAAACCAACCATGAGAGATACGAATGAAATAACATCTGGCTTTTAGAGCAAATAAAATATTGAAAAAACAGTTTCAGTTCATACATGTATGCCCTACATGTGTGGTGTGTGTGCGTATGTGTGTGTGTGCAACGCGCGCGAAGTTCGTGCGTGTGTGTGTGTGTGTCCCGTGTGAGTGTTGGCTGCACGCGTGCCCGTGTGTGTCTAAACGCCCGTGCGCGTGTGTGTATAGGTATGGTAACATTATTTCTTGTGTTTTGTTTGTTTAATTTTCACATGTACATACTTAATACGCACTAAATCTCAGCTTTCACGCTTTCACCGCCAATGTCGCAATTTATGCACGACATGGTTTCCATGTTACTAAACGCTGTTTTGAGCGTTCTAGGATTGCTTGCTATGTAAATCTGCGATAAACTTGTGTTGTTGTTTTTGTTTGTTTTGTTTTGTTGGTGTTTTTTTATTTGTTTTTTTTTTGTTTTGTGTCTTGGTTTTTTTTAGTTTCCTTGTAGTTGTCCTTGGTTTGGTTTTTTTGGTTTTTGTTTTTTTTGGTGTTCCTGTTTGTGTTATAGTTTGTGTTTTGTTGGTTGTATTTGTTTTCTTTGTATTCCTTTTGGTCGTTTGTTTTATAGTTGTGTGTTTTGTATTTCTTTTGTTTTATTGGTGTGTTGTTGTCGGTTGTTTGTATGGTAGTAGTGCTAGTTGGTTTTTTAATGAAGTGGTGGTTTGGTTTATGGTGTTGTTTTGTGGGTTATAGTGGGTATATGGTGGTTTGTTGGTATAGTGATGCTATGGTGTGTTGATTTGATTTGGGAATAGTGTTGTATATGGTTGTGGTTATTGGTTTTGTGGTGTGTTATGCGTTTTGTGTGTGTGTGGTGTTTGTGTTGATTGTTTTTTTTATTTGATGTATTATGTTGTTTGGTATGATAAGATTGTTTTTTGGGGTGTGTTGGGTATGTGTTTTGTTATTTTTACCTTTTTTTTTCTGGTACTTGTAGTTTTTTTTTTTGCTGTTTTTTTCTTGTGGTTTTGGGTATTGATTTACACTAGACACTTCGGGAGAGAAGTAATCTTAAGGACATACTGGGGCCCCTTCCTCTTTTACGCTGTTTGGGGTGCTTGCGTCGTCAGAGTATATTTTGTAATGCGAGAACTCTGCTGTCAGTGGCCATAAGCATAAACACCATCCACTAACTAGGTAGGTAATCGCGCGAGTGTTTGAGCAGTGTTGTGTAGAGTATGATACCACTTATGATGAGGCCGGGGAGTTGTTAGGATGCTCAACTAGATATCTACTCACGGTCTATTCAATGTGTCAGTTCAGCTAGTACATGACACTATCAAAACAAAAAGGTGTTCCCAAGGCGCTTCCCCCATACATTTTTTTTTGTGTGGGGGGGGGGGGGGGGGGTCTCCCCCCCCCCCCCCCCCTCTGAAGTGCATCGTGTGGCCCAATACTGTTGGGCCACTCCTAACCCATAAAATTTGCAATTTAACCTCACATCGCTATGTCCATTTAACGGAGACCGGAACCCCTAGTGCCGGTGTTTTTTTGTCTACTTATCCCTATGAGCTTCCCCTCTCTTTTCTATTCCCGTGGTGCCTGCCGCTTGTACTGAAAATATCGCGCCCCATAGCCCTTTTTGCGACTTTTGCGTGTTTTTTGTTTTAATGATGTTTCCTTGATACAAATTTCGGTAACAGCGATTATTGTATATTATGAAAAAAGTGTTTCGAAAGTTGGGAACTGATATGTATACTGAACAAAAATCTAGCTGAGAAAAAATAAAGCTCTAATGGTTTGGGGGGTCTTTGGAAAATCCCTGCTAATTCCTTACTCCCGTAATTCCTTTGCCCATAACCCCAAGCCATCACGAGGCCCGTGTGGGTATACCCTTTCAAACAACGCATTTCCAAAGTGGTAACCTGGTCCCCCACTAGAACATTCTAAAACAACCGTGGGTCCCCCAACTTTTTTCATTTGGGCCCCTGATCTGGATAGCTGCCTGGCGCCATAAGCCCCTGGAAGTCCGTGTATGCAACCGCTTTTCTTCATGGCACCGATCATGTCACTTTACATCCTGGCGTTTGAAACAGGCCCATCCCAAATTTGATGCCCCAAATCACCGTCCCCCTTAAGTTTTCAAACCGTCCCCGCCCCCACCCAACTTCATTTTGCTTATTTTTTAACCTTTCTGGGATTGTCCCCGTATTTGCCAAGTGACGGATTAAAAAAGGGCTTTGTGTTGAAAACAGCGTCCCAAAATGTTTACAACGCCCTCCAAAATGTTTTACAAAATTGTAAACCAATTGGCCGTGATGCGTGCTTTTCCGGGGGGGGTAGCCCCGGGGGTGCTCCGGGCCCGCCTCAGCGCAATCCTGTTTAAAGATGTAAGATTTTTTGAAAAAACTCTAACTTCGTGTTGTCACAGGTGCGGGCGTCCCCCACCTCCGGGGGCAAAAAATGCTTACAATTATACAAACCCCTGCCGCCTTGGTTTGGGGCCCGGGCCCGCCCCGAGCCCCCCTCGCGTGCAAAATGTTTTTTTTAACATTTGGTAAACAAAAATTGAAAAACTTTTCCCCGCGCCGCAGGCCTTTTTCCTGCGCCAAAAAATGTTTACAGTTCAAGATGGCTCACTCTCGAGAGTTCGTCACTTTGACAAAACTCTTCCTCACTACCTCTCTCCTTCTCTCTGCACCTACCAAAGCTCTCGTACTCTTCTTCTTCTTACCATAAACTTCTTAAAGTTCCTAAGATGTCCTTGAAATCTTCGGGTGAGAGGGCGTTTTGTTTTGTTGCACCAAACGTTTGGAATTCTCTCCCTGACCATACCCGTAACCAGTCCACTCTTCCTTCCTTCAAGTCCCAACTAAAAGACCCACTTCTTCAGGAAAGCTTTCTCTCTGCAAAGTCTATGATCCTTTCCCCACTCTTGTTTTCCAGCGTCATTGAAAACGTTGAGTATGAGGTTAACGCGTGCACGTGTGTGTATGGGGTGGGGATGGGTGGGGGGGGCAGGGGTGAGGATGGGTGGGGTGGTGGTGTTGAAGGGACGTGGTTGTTGGTGTGGTCGTAAGGACGTGGGAGTGCTTGCTGTGTTGTGTTAGGATTATATGCGAATGCATTCTCTAATATGTATTCATTTTCATAGAGATGTATTGTGAGGATACGTGAACCAGTCTGTTATTAATGTTTGTACGAATGGTGAGTGAAAGGCGCATTGAGTTGCTTTGCAAGATTATGCGCTATTTAAGCATTATTAATTATTATTATTATTTAAAAGGCATCAAATCAGGGCCTGTTATTTGAAGATCCTATTTTCTTCGTTTTTTTAAGTAAGGATAGGCCTAATGGTTCTAACACGTCACAGAGGAATCCCCAATATTGCAGATAATTTGTTTAATCCTACATAGTTATTTAATGGTATTCGTTGGTTAAAATGGCTGGCGGCGAAGAGCTAACGTCGAAAAAAGCCTACAAAGGGCAATGCCCGACTGTGGCTCGTGATGAAAAAATAAAACAGCAAGGGAAACAACCTAATCCGTGGTGGCTGTCTAGTTTTGTTTATTAAGCGTAAGAGACAAGAATTAGCTCGGAAATCGACTCCCTAGTTTTGTGTGTCATCATGCAGTCTATGTAATAGCTTACTTACAGATGGTGTTAGTAGTGACACTGATTTGTTAATCCGAGAATGACTCGCCATTGCCAGTTTGTGATGATCGCTTTATATGGTTTTCTGTACTTAACTTGATTCGTCGTGAGAAAGCCGACGGAGGAGGAGAGACATAGATGTAATGTTCCAGAGCGAAGAGGGGGAAGACATCTCTCTCCTCTCTCGTCTCTCTCCTTCGATCTCTCATCTCTCTCTCTCGGTCATCTCTCTCTCTCTCATCTGAAACGTAGAGGATCGCTAATTCTGTATGTCATTAACCATAATTATTGGTTATTATCGACCCAATAATTATAGTCTCAGAATCGCCGTTTTCCCCTATATTTAAGTGAAACTAACATTCTCGTGAAGACAGCTCCAGATTCCACACCAACCCTCCGAACCAAACAATAGCATTCAATATATCAAGACATTCGAACACAATCCGACGTACCTGACAACACAATATACATCTAGAGATCTACTTACGCAACCCAAGGCTGCATGGCCCTCAATTGGCATTAGATCATGACTGGCCTTAACCGTATGGGTTCCATGTATTACACTAATGTCCTCATCCTAAAGGCCCCACCAGTTTCAAACGATACTTTAACGTGGCACAAAAACATAAATTTTGTTTACTAGCTTTACCTCTTCGACTGGTGAAGAACCCTGTATGCGAAGTACATGTAGTGCGTAGGAAGTGATAACAACTTCATTGAAGAGATCTCCTTACGGCCGGAAACTATTAGCTTTACAAGCTATTCATTCACTGTGTTTCGAATTTTCGAAAGATAAGCTACTTAACAATCCCTAGAAAAGGTTTTTAACCAAATTAAATGGGTGGAACAGACGTAAATCGCTAATTAAAGTAAGCACATTTCTTTTGCGCATTAAGCTCCTTTCGATATGTACGTGCTTACCAGTGATTGCGTGCGTATTGGACGTCTTGGTGTAAAATACCCACGCCCTTGTTTTTTTACAAACAAAAGGCCATCTCATCAACACAAAAAATAATATGAAACTAAAATTGCTCAAATCACTGTGTTTTCTAGAGTTATCTAACTAGCATGCTTTATGACCATTGCAGTTTGTTCTGTGAATCGACATCAATGGCGTATGTAATACAGCATCCTTGTACCAAGATAAACAGTGGCTATGGAAGTAGAGAACATTGCTAAAACTTATGGAACATACAGATTATATGCAGTTTTTGTTTGGATCCTTCTGTGTACAATAACAGTGACAATCACCTGTGTATGTTTCGCAAACTAGCAAAGATTTCTGAGATATAAGTTAGGCCATATTACATCAATTAAATATTATTAGTCTATATCTAGCAGACGACAAACTCACCAGAGCGTGTCATACCATGCAAAAGATTAGCGCGATTGCTTCTGAATTAATTGTTGCCAGAAAACATGTAGGATTCGACACACTACCTACACTACACACACATACACATAGCGCACGCACAGCACTCACACTCACATCAGCACACACAGTGACACACAAAACACACATCACACACACACACACACACACACTATCCTATCTCCATTCCTCTCTGCTCAGAGTAGAGAGAGAGAGATAGAGAGAGAGGAGAGAAGAGAGGAAGACAGAGAGAGAGAGAGAAGACAATCCAGACAGAAGACAGACAGACAGAGTGCGGACAAAAGACGTAGAGATGGAGATAGATATAATTATTTTATTTAGTGTATTGCCTTCGCACCCCCAGTGATGTGTGCTTGTGTGTGTGTGTGTGTGTTTGTTGGATGGGGGTGTGGGGGGTGTGGTGTGTGTGTGTGTGTGTGTGTTGGTGTGTGTGTTCTGTGTGTGTGTGTATGCGTGTGCTGTGTGTGTGTGTGTGTGTGTGTGTGTGTGTGGTTGTTATCAGTGTGTGTTGGTTTTTTTTCAATGTGTGTGTGTGTGTGTGTGTGTGAGAGAGAGAAAAGAGAGAGAGAGAGAGTTCACGCGATAGTAGTGATGATATGAGAGAGAGAGAAGAGTGAAATAGGAGAGAAAGAAGAGAGTAGAGAGACTTCAGACACTAAGATAGAGAAGCGGAGAGATATGCATATTTATGTTTATAACAAAAATATTAATCGGCCTTCGCCCGCTCAGTGAAGAGAAGAGAGAGAGAGCGAGAGCGAGAGCAGAGATAGAGATGATAGGGGCAGAGAGATGATACAGAGAGTATGAGAGAGTAGTGAGAGAGAGAGAGAACACTGAACACTGAACACTGAAATATTTTAATTGCTTACATCGGCCTTGTACCCACAATACAATGAAATGGTACTTGGTTTGGGGGAGGTGATAAATACTCAGGGCATAAAAACCGTGCAACCAAAAGAATTTGATATACAAACCATATGACCTTCAAACATAAGTGATTGAATGAATTATCAAATCTTAAAGTATTCAATTGCGTTTTACGCTACATAATAGAGACGACAATGCTAACTATTATACGCAGAATATACCTTAAAAAGGATCAGTTTCGATTTACCTATATGCCAAGTCGATAAGAACGAAATACGTCCATGTATTTATAAATCCTCTTTGCCTTCTATTCATAGCCATGGAATCACATTCTGGAGACGTTATATATGTGATTATCCTTATTCTGCTTTCAAACGACTTGAATAGCAACTGGTTTAATTCTTTAAGAACTTGTTTTTCTGATAGTCTTGAACTGAGGCACATTTCAATAGAAAATGTAGTTGCATTTCAAAAGTGGGGGTGGTTACTACAAGAATGGAGCACGTCCTTCTTATCGCACTGTACTGATAGACTGAGGGTGGACTATTTTGGATAGATTTTTTAGAGGTCAAGAACATTGAATCGTAATTGAGTTATAGCAACACGAAAACAGTACGAGCTTATATTGGGAGATATATCTATCTGTTTCAACAAATAATCTTGAAATCTCTATATTTTCAATATCTTTTGTCGTCTCTAATGGTGCCAGACCATTCATGGATACACATGTCAAAGTCCTGTTTCAATATATTTAGAAAAGACTTTACATCACCTACCCTTGCTGTAACCAACAAAGTTAAAGCCTGTCATACACCGAAATCTCTCTAATCTTGAACCCAACATTGCTTACTCAAATCCTATCTAATTCTAAACAACATCACAATACGCTTTGTATGGCAAAACTACCAACATCCATTTGAAGTATCTAAACCAAATCTAAAGAGCAACACTAGAAATTAACGTAAAGTGGATACTGCCTAAACCCCATACCCATTTTATTAGGAGTTTTGCTTGAACACAAGAACCTTTTACAGGCTAGCATGTGGTCCTCTTTCTGATATGTTCTAACACTATTTAGCCCCCAAATTTCAGAGTGGCGGTATAGAAAATAGGCTGGATTTGTATCGAAAATTTTAAAGAAGTTGTTACATTCATCATCTTTATAATTTGTTGAATATCTGTTAATTGAATTGTAGCTTTTTACCCTTAGTTGTACTAAATGTAAAGTACCCTTTTTGGACTAATCATGGTTGTCAAAGTTGAAACCTAACTATCAATAGTCATTTACCAATCTAATCTGCTACCGTCATAGACCACTTTTCATATTTCCCCTAAGTATCCACCCTTTCGAAATACAATGACTTTCGTTTTATTTATATTAACAGACATCGTCTCGAGCTATATATAATATACAGCATTGTTTTAAGTACATTTAATTGCTTTTGCAGCACGGCGACTAGGTGTGGTTGACAAAAGAGCTATGTCTCATGCAATATAATTAAAATAAACACTTCAAAGACATCCGGATTAACCTAACACCATGCTTTTACCTTTCTCGTTCATGTGAATTTTGCTAGTTGAATTAAGTAATGATTACAGTAATTACAAGGTGGGGCTCATCACACACACCCGCCCTTACTCCAATAGGTTGTTTTTCAAACAGTTTCTGGCGAAGCTATGCAATGTATATCCAGTACTGGGCGTTGCCAGTTCTTGGCGTTACCGTTACTAGGCTTTACTGGTACTCGGCGTTGCGCTAGTTGCAATAATTTATCATGACGGACAGAGTCGAAGGCTTTTTAAAGTCTACAAAAGCCACGTAAAGTTTCCTACCTCTTTTACTCATACAATTTTGGATAGCAGCGTATAATGTAAAGTATTTGTATCAACATTGATTACTGTGGAGGAATAAAACTATGAAGGTATGCTTACGGCGTAAACTAATTGCTTTTAAAGCTATTTCAATTGTTTCGAATTTTCGTAAGCATACTTAACAATCCTAGAAAGTTTTAACCAAAATTAAATGGGGGGAAACAGAGTAAATCGCTAATTAAAGTAAGCACTATTTTCTTTTGCGCATTTAGCTCCTTTCGATATTGTAGGCCTACGGCTTACACTGATTGCGTGCGTAGTGACGTCTTGGGGAAAAAAACACGCCCTTTACAAAAAGCATCTCATCAACACAAAAAATAAGAAGTAAAATTGCATCAAATCACTGTTTCTAAGTTATCTAACTATCATGCTTTATGAAACATTGCAGTTTGTTCTGAATCGACATCAATGGCGTAGTAATACAGCAGTCTTTGTCACCAAGATAAACAGTGGCTACCGAAGTAAGAGAAGCATGCTAAAACTTATGGGAAAATAAAAGATTATATGCATTTTTGTTTAGCCATTCTGTGTACAATAACAGTGACAATCACCTGTGTATGTTTCGCAAAGCGTAGCAAAGATTTCTGGAGAAATAAGTTGAGGCCTAAGGTTTACATCAATTAAATTTAAATCAGTCTAGATCTAGCAGACGACAAACTCACCAAGAGCTGTCAGACCATGCAAAAGATATCGCCGATATGCTCTGAATTAATTGTTGCCAGAAAACATGTAGATTCGACACACACACACACACACACACACACACACACGCACCACACACACACACACCACACACCACACACGCACACACACGCACAGCCCACACACACACACACACACACACGCACACACACATCACACACACACACACACACACACACACCACACCATACACATACATACACACACTACTCTCTCTATCTCTCTCTCTCTCCTCTCTCTCTCCTCTCTCAGAGAGAGAGAGACAAGACAGACACAACAGGACAGAGATGCAGACAAAGATAGAGACGGAGATAGATAGACTTATTTATTTATGTAGGCCTTAGCCCCGCCAGTGAGTGTGTTTGTGTGTGTGTTTTGTGTGGTGTGTGTGTGTGTGTGTGTGTGTTGTGTGTGTATTCCGTGTGTGCGTGTGTGTGTGTGTGGTGTGGGTGTGTGTGTGGTGTGTGTGTGAGAGCGAGAGATTGTGTGTGTGTGTGTCAATGTGTGTGTGTGTGTGTGTGTGTGTGTGTGTGTGTGTGTTGTGTGTCAATGTGT
>JAGGCT020001649.1:0-17500 GCA_017654935.2 Phymorhynchus buccinoides
AAACGGAAAGGAAGATGAGGACGGGAAAGGGGAGGGGTGTGGTGTGGTGTGGAAGAAAGCAGAACATGTTTTTATCTTAACATGAAAATAGAAGAAACAGGGGACTTCCACAGCATAAAGAATGTATTCTGTCCATCCTTTGATTTGTGTGCATTAAAATAAATATTGGCTTTATTTTTATTGCCATTATTTGTCATTTCCAGTTTGGAAGGGAGCGAAGTACCTTGCGACAAAAACAAGTGTGTGACCAAGTTCTTCAACTAGACTTTATGTGCTCAAATTTTGACGTGGCGACAGCCCTGAAATGGCCATAGCAGTCGACGGGGCTATAAACAACATATCCTCCTCCTCCTCCTTCAACTAAACTGATAGCAAGGTGGACAATCAGGTTTGGCATATTGTGTGTGTGAAAGTGTGTGCGTGTGCGCACGCATGCATGCACGTATATGTGTGTCTGAATAAATCTCATTTACTCAATATAAGCAAACACACATGACACACAATAAGAAGGTTCATGAAAGAAAACTTTTTTCCAACTATCTCGTTGATCTGTTTTCCTGTTCAGGATAGAAACAAATACAAGGAAAAAAGTTAGAAAAAAAAGACAATTCTTTTGATTGTTTTATCATGCATCTCTTTTTTGCCAACCTGTTCTGTGGTTCTATGCTTCCCGTTCGTTATTTCCGCATCCCCTTCCCTTCCATCAAACCCTCCTCCCCAATGCCCTAATTTTCTCTAGCAATGTCAGAAGCAGAAAACCAGATCAAAGGCTTCAGTAGTCACTGAAGCCAGAAAAGTGGTTGGAAATCGCATGCCAAAACATCAGAGCCAACAATCGCTTTGCCATAACAAAATTCCATCAGCAACGCTTGTGCACCAAAGATGATAACGAAAATAAAGAACAAGAGGCAAAGCCTTCAAGGCTCACTCGAACAGGAACATGTGGGACAACAACAAAGATTGAGGGGTGTGTCTAAAGTACAAGATTGCCAATACAATTTTAAAGTACAAATGAAACTATCGTTAATGGATACAACTTTAAAATTTAAAAAAAAGTGCCCGTGCCGAGAATCAGACCCGGAACCATTGGCATGACAGACAGACACTCTACCAATGAGCTATCGAGGCTTTCAGTGTTGATGAGTTTCTTAACTCTTTCTATACTAACCTGCGATCTCGTCGCAGGGCATGCGCACAACGCCTCGTTACTAAGGTAACGGGATATCGCATGTGAACTTTAAAAATTCATAGTTAATAGGTTAACAGTCATGCGTGCTTCAAAGTGGCTCAGAGGGCTACTACTACGTTTCATTCATGCCTCCGACACTGATTGGCTGGCTGCCGGTTATTTTGGGACCTTAAAAATATATTTTCGCTATTATGAGTGTGCCTGGCTTGACAAAACATGCATTTATTTTAAAATATCACAAATCAAAACTAATCAAGTGGATGCTTTGAAACTGTTGCAGGTGTTAGTACTGTATATTGTGTACATATTGCCTAAATGTCACGTTTGTATCTGTTACCATTATTTATTATAAAAAAAATTTGCAACCTATGCAAATCGGCCAGTACAGAACGCTTGCAAAGGGAAGCAACTGGCCAGCATGGAATGAGTTAACTCATATTGCCTGTTGAATACTCTCTAACCCACTAATCTAAAATGTTATCTGTTTATTATTTGTTTACAGTGTTGTTTTAAGTATTTAATTATTCAAATCATCATTGTTTGAAAGCTTGCATAGACATCTATATGCATGCAAAGCTTGAACAATGTATGCCTTCTATTTCCAGAGAAAATGCCAACGTTAAAGTTTGGAGATTAGACCATGGACGCAACACACACATACACACACAACCGAACAACTATTATACTATAGACTCGGTTAAAAAAAAATGGAAAAGAAAAAAATCTTGGTTGCGTTTCAGAGCACCGCGCTTCAAAGGGCAGGCACAAATTAAAAGTTAATTTCATACATCTTTGAAGTTGGGAATAGGCGGTAAGAGCTGCAATGAAGGGGTTGCTCTACAGAGTATATCCATGAATCAAAGCAAGCTCTCTCTCTCATGATAAAACTTCATGAGGCCAACATCCAATTATCCAAAAATATCATCGATCAATAGACGATTTTCTGGAGAGAAAAACTAGGGGAGAGCACTTTGTGAAAATTAGAGTTGTTTACCTCGACTACTTGGTCAAAGACCATAGCAACCATGGCGTTGAAGCTTCAATTTGCAGGATGCGAGTCAGCGACTTGCAAAAAAAATAATTTATTTTTAGAAAAATGAGGGGTGGCCAGTGGCCAGAAACTGATAGAACTTGCAAAATGTGACGTAAAAATATAAATGACATCAATAATTTTAGAATGACGCAGTGTTCTAAGTGCTGTATGTCTACTCAAACACACGAGGCGAGAGCTGGGGATCTACCTGATGGTAGAGTAACTTCCCCTGTTTGACCGATTGAATTAGGCAAGATCACTCCCACACACCATGAAATTACTCCCCTTAATTATTTCCGAACAATTCCTATTGAGTGAGCATAAGGCTTTAACCCTTTCACAGCGAAAGTCGCATTTTAGCACCACAGTGATTTAACACCTATGTTACTAAAAGGCATCAAATCGGGGTCTATTATCCAAAGACCGTATTGTCTTAGTTTGGGGAAGTAAGGATAGACCTTATTTTATATATGCCACAGAAGAATCCCCAATACTGCAGATGGATTTTGTTCTCTATCCAGGTAAATTTAATGGAACATTTTGGCTGAACTATTTCTGGCGGTGAAAGGGTTAATCCAAGCATTATTTCCCCCCTGGAAACCTTTGCTGCTTTTTAACCTTTAAGTCAGAGCTATGTGTTAGTTTGTTGGTGTTTTTGTTGTGTGTTTTTGTAAGGAAAAAGCAAAAGTAGGCAAACAAATAGATACAATCTTGAGTGCAGCAAACATTCAGCACATGTGAAAAAAACTTAAGTGTTGGAGGTAACATAGTAACAAGTGGGTTGTTAATGATCAAAACTGCACTATATGATGCCAGGGAAAGAGCTTTTGGGAAAACGGGGGGGTGGGGGGGTATCAAAGGCTGGGAAACTACAGGGGGCTGATAAAAAGAAATGCTCTGTGATTGTGGGGGTCTTTTTGAAGTGGGAAAACGTGTGTGTGTATGTGTGAAAGCAGGTGTGTGTGTGTGCGTGCGTGTGCGTGCGTGTGCGTTTATGAAGTTAAGAAAACTTATAAATTCTATTTCCTATACACCAAAGGTACAGAAAATATACAGATTGTGCGTATTTACACACAACAGCCCTCAGATCACCCCTTAGAATGTGAAACATGTGTGAGAATTACCCTTTAAAATCCTTAGTAAGAGGCAGGGCTCCCAATCGTCCCGCAAAACAAGGGGTCCCAGGGACTCCTTCACTTACAGTATAGAGGGTCGTAGAGGCGGGATAGAGGGTCCCAGTGGCAATGTGAATGCAAAAAAGAATTGTTCTAGTGCATCCCAGGGACTCCCTGCACATTCTTTTAGAGGGTCCTTTAGAATTTTAGTACTTCATAGACCCCCAAATGGGGGTCCCTGTGAGCCCTGAAGAGGTGAGATTGATTTGTGTGTTGGGTGTCTCACTTTTCAGAAGCTAACAGTATTTTAATTCTTGCTACCACCTGGTTGTGCAGGAAGCTCTGTTCTTGAAAGTTTATCCCTTGCTGGTGACAAACCGTCTTATCCTTCAAAATTTCATATGCATGCCATTCCGATGTTCATTCGACTCTTCAAGCCTGCTAAGCACCTGATTCTAAAATGACATTCAAAGACAGTGAAAAGAAGAAAAAAGACGAATTGGTCTGCTAACCTAAGTCGCATTAGTTGGTGTAATTATAAAAATGCTGAAACTTTGGCCCATGCGCACTGATCTGCACTCAAAACCAAAACTTAACTTTATCAAAATAATAAACCCTCTTTCGTTTTTTCTCCTTATAACTTTACAAATCAGTAATGTTCCATATGTGTCCTTGTGACCGGGAGGACGTTGAGCATTAACTTTCATTCGCCCCTGCGAATCAGAATGTGCGCAACTAAGTTTGTCAGTATGTGCGCTTGCACACAAGAGTGTGTATATGTACATACTATGTATTTGTTGAAACATGTCTATTATATATATAAAAAAAAGTGTGTGTGTGCGTGCGCATGCAAGTTTGTCAGTATGTGCGCTTGAACACATGAGTGTGTCTATGTACATTCTATGTATTTGTTTATGTAGAAACATGTCTATTGTAAAAAAAAAAGTATGTGTGCGCGCGTGCGCATGCAAGAGTCAAGGTGGTCAAACTTGCCTAACTGTAAACATTTTAGCATCAATATTAAAAGGATTTTAGTTAAACTATGAAACAGGTGGTGAGCATACCCTTTAACAGCAAGAACAAATC
Organism: Phymorhynchus buccinoides; assembly: GCA_017654935.2. Classification (NCBI taxonomy): domain Eukaryota; kingdom Metazoa; phylum Mollusca; class Gastropoda; order Neogastropoda; family Raphitomidae; genus Phymorhynchus; species Phymorhynchus buccinoides. Next base: position 4,424 of record JAGGCT020001649.1, read on the forward strand.
AGGAATCCTGGTATACCAAAACAATCTCTTACACACACACACACTCAGAGGACCCCCCCTGCCCCCCACCCTCCAAACACACACACGTCACACACTCTCCCTATCACCTCTTGCTTTTCACACAATGCAGCACTTAGTCACTTAGCCGAAGGGAACTAACCTCGTTTTCCTGTCCAAACTTAAGCGATGAACAGTTACTTCCCTTTACCCGAGTCCTGGTTGTACTTCCTGGGTCTTGGATGCTCTTGCTCAAGGTAGAGAGCAAGAGGACAATTGTCCCGGTTTTTGTTCCTTTACTTTTTTCTTCCCAATCCTTCTTTCATCCTTCCTTTTCCCACTGACCACCTCTTGTGTACTCTGTCGTTTATTTGATTAAAGTAAATGCATGGGTGCATGCGGTGACCAAAGAGTTTGCCTGAACTTTCCACCATAACCCTTGCTGCAACGGTCAATTTAAGAGCAGAAATAGCATGACAAGAGCCCTATCTTCAGGCAGACCACTGCCTGAACCTGCATCCTACATTGCCTGAATTCAGGCTTCAGGCAGACCCACATGCACCCCTGTAAATGTATGCAATTTTAATTTCTTGACATTTCTTACTTTCTTTTTCACAGGTTTATCCAGATAAATTGGGAGGCGAATTCATGAACACCACCAAGGATTTCCCATCCAGGGTCATCACGATTGGAATGACAGGAGTTAAACAAACAGGTAAGATTGTTTTTAGTATGTTGCATTATTTCTAAATGAGGAGTAAAATTATGTATGATGATTTTTTTTTTTAAATGGTGTGGCCAGGTAGTGATTACTCGAATAAACGTGTTTAGTAAAACATACAAATTTGAAAGGCAATTATTCTTTCATAAAATAAATGAACCAAAAATCAGTATGTGTAATCCATAATAAGCTTTTTCTCAAAGAATAGAGATTTTCAAAAGTTGCAAGACAGCAATGAAAAGAAAAGGTGCGTGAGTGAATGTGTGTGTGTGTGTGTGTGTGTGTGTGTGTGTGAGAGAGTCTGCACAGTTGTTAGGTCTTTTTTTTTTTCAAACTGAAAACAGGTCTGCGGAAGGGATATGGAAAATAAATTAACATTTATTAAACCGAGATAAAATAAAAAAAAGCCCCCAAAAAAAACCAACGCAAGCACACACACACACAAGTATTCATGCACACACATACACAACACACACGAAGACCATTGGAAACAACTCTGAAATTTGCGGGGTTTTTTTCCTCTTGGCAATTACTTCCCTTGCATTAGCAAACGGCACTAAAGGAAAGGGGAAAGAAGTCTTCTTACTTGCCAATGTTGTGCATTGCTGATTACTCCCCTTTTCTTAAAGGCACAAGGGAACACCTGCTCTCAGCTTGAAAGCTTGTGTGTGTGTGTGTTTGTGTAATGTGAAAACTTCTATCAAGCTACTCATCATTATAACCATAGTCATTGTAATGGTGAACTTACAGGGAAGAATCCAGGCCCTCCTGGCATGGGTCCCCCAGGCATCCCCTCCTGTGGAGGTGTGTGTGACAACAGACCCACAGACAGTGAACAATGTCATGAACACTATGTATTGTAATGGTGAACTTACAGGGAAGAATCCAGGCCCTCCCGGCATGGGTCCACCAGGCATCCCATCCTGTGGAGGCATCTGTCCCAATGGACTGGGCGCTGCTGGATTCTGAAACCACCCAAAATCAACCATCAATCATTCAACCGATTAATACTAAGTTGAACATTAAATACACACACTCCTGACCCAATGTTCTAGGCATTCTAAAATCACAAAGAAAGCAATCAATTGATAAATGTCAAAGCAATCAATTGATAAATGTCAAATCAATCAATCAATCAATCAATCTGCATTCTGAAACCACACAGAGAGAGTGGTTAAGAGGTTCGCCTGCCAATTTCAATGCGTGACTGCAGTATGAGTGACAGACCTCGCTCTTTCTTTCGAGTTTGACAGGAAAATCGAACTGAACGGCGAGTCCTTTGAATGGGGACTTAAAGCTAGTCTTTACACACGTAATAATCCCACGGCAGTAAAAAGTCGATAAGAGCATGGAGAAATCCTGCTGCCTGGTATGACCAAATTGATAGCTAGATTTCCCAAAACTGTCCCCACCCCCTCCTCCCCCTGTCCTCCCCCCCCAAAAAAAAAAAAAGGAGAAGAAAAAAAAGTAGGTGCTGTGCTTGCGGGGCGCTCTCCGTGGGAGAGCAGCCCGAATTTCACAGATAAGTCTGTGACTAGAATATGGGAGAGCAGCCCGAATTTCACAGATAAGTCTGTGACTAGAATATATCAAATACCAAATTTTAAAATCACACAGAAAGCAATCTATCAATCAATGTCAAACCAATCAACCTAAGACTCTTCAGTCAGTCAGTCAATACCCTAAAAGAAATCAGTGCCAGATGACAAATAAACATAACTTGCAAGCACCAAAAAAAGTCGTTTAAAAAAAAATGTATAATGGCGCTTCGTTTCTGCTTACCTGTCATCTAAATTACTCCCATTATATTTACATTATTTTGTTAAAATACAATATCATATCGTTTGATTTCAGGTAGCTGTCCTAAGTGATGTGCATCATCATCAAAAGAGCCATATTGCCCGGTAAACGGAGAGGACAACTTCCAGCAATGAAACAACAGCCTACATGTATAATAACCAACGGTTCTTTTGGAATAGCTATGGATTCCTGTCATCAATTTATCACTGGTTGACAAAGCAATTACATATCGATCTGTGTGTCACCAATTTCGTCTCAACATGTGTCTATGTGTCCCCTGTCTAGTTTATTTCATATACACATCTAAATTCGGGACATTCCTGGTGTTGCACTGACTCCGGGCATTGCCTCCAAGATCGTTCCCACCATACTAATGTCCCATATGTGTCTGTTCCAGACCGGAGGACGTGAAACAGCATTTCACACGTGTCCCCCGTCTTTATCTTTCCATCCCCTGACCCTAACCCCTCCCTAACCCTAACCCAATACAAGGGGACACATAAAGACAGGGGTAGGGGTGGCAGTGGGGGGCACATAAGGCCAATAGTAAAGTGAGGGCAAAATGTATTGTGATCAATGACTTTCTACAATGATAAATCATTTTATAGCTTAGTCTTTTGTGACAGAGCGTGACGAGAACTTAGTCTTTTGTGACAGTGTGACTGGATAACTTAGTCTTTTGTGACAGACATGACTGGAGAACTTAGTCTTTTGTGACAGAGGATGACTGGAGAAGTTAGTCTTTTGTGACAGAGGATGACTGGAGAAGTTAGTCTTTTGTGACAGAGGATGACTGGAGAACTTAGTCTTTTGTGACTAGATAACTTAGTCTTTTGTGACAGACATGACTGGAGAACTTAGTCTTTTGTGACAGAGGATGACTGGATAACTTAGTCTTTTGTGACAGACATGACTGGATAACTTAGTCTTTTGTGACAGACATGACTGGATAACTTAGTCTTTTGTGACAGCGTGACTGGAGAACTTAGTCTTTTGTGACTAGAGAAGTTAGTCTTTTGTGACAGACATGACTGGAGAACTTAGTCTTTTGTGACAGCATGACTGGAGAACTTAGTCTTTTGTGACAGACATGACTGGAGAATTGTCTTTTGTGACAGACATGACTGGAGAACTAGGAAGTATTGCACTTAGTGTTGCAGCTTTGGAGATTGCCTGGCCTCTAAGGACCAACCATCCCCCAATACCACCATCCTAACTTTGTCTTGGTCGAGTGGGGATGTGCTCTAGGCATGGCATCGGTGGCATTGCAATTGTCAGCCCAGCTTTCTGGAACAACTGTTGCCTTCGCTAAAACCTGAAGTTCATGGTCAGACTTGCACACATCTTGTACATTTAGTGTGTGAAAGAGCAAAGCGAGCGAGATTTTGATTTGATTGCTTGTTTGCTCGATTGATTAGTTTTCAAACGTTTCTGTTGAGTGTGACTTTTTTTCCCTATCAATTCTTGTGATGTTTCTTCTGTGATTTTCTTTCCAGTATTCGACATAAGATGCTTTAGAGATTGATGCTTTAGAGGTGTGCTACCAATCAATGTATGTATTTTTTTCAAAAGAACTTTTAAAAGTAATGGTAGCTTAATGTGTGAAAAGTGTAAGTAAGGTATTAGAAGATGAGGAGCATGTTGTGAATATAATGTATTCTTTACAATATCAGGCAAAAATATCTTCTCTTGGCCACATGCCATACATTAGTGTAGAGTGGCACAGTGGTAGTGCGTTCGCCTCGTGTCAAGTAAACCCGAGTTCGAATCTGGGTACATGCGGTCTGAACGTGGAATCTTTCGGATGAGACGATAAACCGAGGTCCCGTGTGCTCATGCACTTAGCACACAATAAACCCAGTGGCAACGAAAAAGTTGTCATTTGGTCAAAATTTACCCCCCTCCCTTCCTTTCTCATCAGTCACACAAAAATCGCATGCAAATAAAAAAATAAAAAAAAATTGGGTGGCGTGCCTCTGGCTGTGACGCGCTCTCCATGTGGGAGCAACTCGAATTTCACAGAGACGCCTCTGTGACTATAATGTACCTAACCTAGCCTAAATGTGTTTTTAAAAAATGCCTCTGTTTGGAATATTCGCAGGCTCAGTATTATATTTTTGTTCAATGCCATGAAAATCAGACAGAATTATCTTGAAAACACTTATGAATTGCCAACAAATATTCATGATGTGTACATATTTCTCTTTGGTTGTTTTTTTCCCTTGACCTTATTCTAGGGGCTGAAGGCCTGAAGAATTAAAATATTGTTCAATTGTTCTCTCTCCCTACAACACGAAGCAGGACAAAACTGGATGAAGGGGTCGGCAAAAGTGTGTGTGTGTGTGAGAGAGAGAGAGAGAGAGAGAGAGAGAGAGAGAGAGAGAGAGAGAGAGAGAGAGAGAGTGCGTGTGTGAAGATACAAGAGTAGCGTTCTACTTTCGACACCCCCCCCCCCCCTCCTCTCTCTTTTTCTCAAATCGGTCATAACGGGATCTTCTATGTATAAGTGAAGTGTTGAAAGGGGTCAGGATGACTTGTGCGAGAGAGAGAGAGAGAGAGAGAGAGAGAGAAAGGTGAGTGGGTGTGTAATAAACATAGGAGGGGTGATAAAATCTCTCTCTCTCTCACACACACATACACACACCCACACACACACACAACCACACACACACACACGTGCGCACGCGCGCGCGCAACACGGACAGAGAACTAACTCCCGCCGTGAGGCTCCCGAGGGGCCAAAGAGAGAGAGAGAAGCTAACTGTTCTTTTCTGTCTGGCGCCTGTTTGTGAAGTCAGTTTTACGTCCAGTTACACACCACTCACACTCATCACTCCAACAGCGATTTTGCGAAGCGCACGATCGATCCATCTTCTGGTCAACTGAAAAGACCCCGCGCAGTTTATCGATCCGTTGTTTAGATCAACATCAAAACTGAGCACAGAATAATATTGTGCGAAACAACACACGATTCATCGATACATTTTACTGATCAATCGAAATATCTTACACATCGAATGGATTGATCCTGAATCCTGACCCAATTCATTTTTGTGCAGGCGATTGATTGTTTTTGTTTTTATTTAGGCTTGTAATCATTAAACTTGTTATTTTTCCAAATGAAAATAAGTATACAATCTGTTTTAGCTTAGGGTACCGTCTACACATGTCTATGTTGAAAGGAAAAGTAAATAGAAAAACTGTCTGTTATTCGCTTTCGTGAAAGATCGTTTTTAAAAATAAAAAAAGTCAAGAAATGTTGGTAGAATTGGAACTCTAAAATGTGCGAATAACAAATAAATAAATAATAAAAAATATTTAAAAAAACATCGGCGTTGACGTCAGTTGTAATAAGGTCAAGTAAACAAATAGATCATCATTCTCTTACTGTAAATTATGTCTTACTGTAAATTATCTCTTACTGTAAATTATGTCTTACTGTAAATTATCTCTTACTGTAAGATTGTAAAATATCCATATACAAGTTCCGGCAAAGATGCACTTTAGTCACCCCCATCATGTTTACAACCCTCAATCTCACAGTTGACTTCTTTCAATTTTTACGAAAATAGCCCTATCCTTTTCCCGAAATTGGTAGAATGTTTCTCCACATTGAAAATTGTCTATGCGATAATTTCTTCTTCTTCGATCACTCAGGCAGTTTCCTGTCAATTATGAGCGCAGATGCGTCATGCTGCCGTTGTGCGATAATTTGAGGGGGGGTGACTAAAATACACGATAGCCCAAATTCCAACCATTCATGTGTATTAGTACTATTACCCTCTTTGACTAAAACCGGTCGTTACAGTTGAGTATTGCCAACAAAAAGAGAATCTCTAAAAGATCCGAGTGCTTTGGCGGAGAGATCGAAGAAGACGAGTTAACACTAGCCAAATATGTCCAACATTACTTGGCAAAGTTAACATAACGGGGACTTGGAACTTTGAACCAGTCCCCCCTCATTCACGGTAACAAACTGACTCCATCATGTTCTTTTATTATTCCTTTTTCCTTGACCTTATTTCCATCAAAACTTCTTACGAACTCTTTTCTCCTTCGCTAGAGCCTCGTCATCCAAAACAACAACCGTAATCTCTCTCTCTCTCTCTCACACACACACACGCTCGCTCGCTCGCTCGCGCACGCACGCACGCACACGCACACACGCACACACACACACCTTCCTCCCTCCCTCTCACATCCCTCTTATTCTGCAAGTTCAACCACAAGTTAGCGACACCCCCCTCCCCCTTTCCTGATGTTTAAAAAAAAAAGTTTCACACACAAAAACAAAACGAAAAGCAAAATGTAACGGGGAAAAGCGCTCAGAAAACAATGCTCCCAGTAAAACCGAGCTTTTGTCGAGCGCTCTCACTAAGCTAACTGCAGACGTACACATGAGGCTCCGGAGGAGGGGCCTTGTCGAAAACGTGTACGTGTGTGGGTTTATTTTTCGCGTGTAGTGTCTTATGCGTGCGTCAGTCTACGCGCACGAGCGCCAGTGACAGTCCTTGCAAGGCAGACAGAATCTGTGTCATCTAACTTCGCAGCAAATCAATAAGACTACGGGTAAGGGATGGAGGGGGGGGGGGGGGGGGGGGGGAGTTGTGACGCATGTTGCAGTACAAATCAAACTTCTGCTGGTGTTAACACTTTAGATACAATTAATAGAGAACAAGTTGGAAGTCACAGTCAATTATAAACCTGCCAAAACATGAGCGTTCACAAGTTTTTTTAGATTTGGTATATGACTATCACGATTTTATTCTTGCTACACAAAAATTGATGTGTTATATGTTGTTCGTGATAAACATTAAAAAAAAAATTCTAGTCTCAATAACTAAGATTTTATATTCCTGATAAGATTTTTCATCTAACTTAACTTATGCGTGCGTGTGTGTTTTAGACTGAAGGAAATCTCATAAGCTCGACTGCATCTTCTGAATTGGATACCTCACACATGTGTGCTCAATACACACGCAGCATACAATTACTATGCAAACACGCATGTACAAAAAAAGCACACATACACACACACTTTAAAAGCACACGTTTTAAGCAGCACGTTCAAAAATCGCTTGGATGATTTTCCAAAATATTTAAATATGTTTAGAGGCTTTGACAATTGATTTTTGTTTAATTATGAAAATTGACCGTAATACACCTTGACCAAATGTTTGTTGCTATAATTGATGTATACGATGGGACTATATAAAAAGCTTGACGGGTTGTCTTGTCCCACTGCTACACTACTACTACATGTACAACGCTTCAAATACACGCATAACAGGATGCAACACCTTGGAGAAAGTAACCAGGTCACAAGTAGGATATACATATCTGTGTGTGTGTGTGTGTGACCATGTAACTGAGCGCGTGTGCACGCGTTAGTGTAATGTGTTTACAACTGCCTTTGGTCCTACAGCTGATGACAATGAACAAACAACCTGCAAAACAAAGAATAAAGAAAATGTACAGAAAGAAACAAAAGCATCTTAATCGAGGGCATATAAAAAGAGAGAGAGAGAGAGAGAGCAAGAGTTTTTCATGGCGTCCCGTGTGGAGCCTCATCATAGTTACACCAGTGGAGCCTCAAGAATTATAAGTCCGTCGTCTACCCCGACATCAGAGTGTAGAGAGAGAGAGAGAGAGAGAGCCATCACAACTTTTTACCCCCCTCCCCCACCCTCCTAATACCATCATCATCATTACAAGTTTGGGACAAGTAGAACGCACAGCTCTTTTTCTTTCTTGTCTTTCTGACCTCTTTGTTTGTGTAAGTGTGTTCCACTTGTTTACCGTTTTAAAATAACAGACAATGATAAATAGGTTTGATTTTGAAATTATTCCCCTATCGCCTTCAACATTAATGAAAATAATATATATATTTTTTGTTCGTTTGTTTGTTTTAATCCTGAGATGTAGGCTCGATTATTCCGAGGAGGAAAAAAAATATAGTTAAAAACTTTGCTGTAATGACAGGTCTGCCCGACAATAACCGTAAACAACAACAAAAACTGATAACTTTTACCTTTAAAATGTTTTGAAAAATTATCTATGGTACTGGTTTCTTATCGGTATACAACTAGAAATGCATTGCGACATTGATAAGCCGCCAGATGCAATGCAAACATGCAGCAAAGGCAACAAAATTGTCCATTGCCTGTCCCGCCCCATACCTCCCCTGCTCCCCCTCTATGACACCATACAAAATTTTAAGTGATTCCGTCAAGCGGTTCACAAGACAATATATAAAACAAGGTCAAAGTCAAGGAGCTTCAAAATGTCTCTCACTGCATTGATGACGATCAAAAATATATATAGTTGTATGGGTATGCAATGAATAGTTTTGTAACAGCTTCAAGGTCAAATGACAAGGTCAAGGGGTTTCAAATGTTACCCACAACATTCCTTACGCTGTGCTGATCAAGAATGTATAAGGTTATGTGGGTGTGCGGCCAACGGTGTTTGAACTAAAGCCACTGCTAAAATAGACTAGCTTAAAATGTCAAGGTCATGAACGTAAACACTACTTTGCATCATAATAATATTCATGATCTTGACCCAATCTACAAACCTGCCAAATTTGAAGCCTGTAGCTGCAAAAATGTGACAGATATGGCTAAAACAACAATTTCAAGCCTCCACGGCCTACGTCCTTGACCTTCATCGGTACCCAATATTCAGTCATAAGCCAATGCACATACAAACAAAGTTTCAACATCGTAAATTCAACGATGTGAAAGATACAGCCACAAGAAGAATGTTTTGGTTTTCAAAGTCAAACTTCAAGATCAAGTCCAGTACTGTTGTAGTTTTCATAGTCCAGTACTGTTGTAGTTTTCAAACAGGACCATTGTGTGTACTGTCATACACCACCACATAAAATTTGGAGCAATCTCATCAACTGGTTCACAAGATACAGCTCGGACATGAAATATATAGCACACACAAATTAATTTTCAAGGTCAACAGGGCCATGAATATCGAAAGGAACCTTCCTTTATTAGCCCTTTACCAAATTTGATTAAAATCTGTCTGGTAGTTTTTGAGAAAATTGATATTCACACACACACACGCACCAGCTACGTCAAATAATCCCTCCTCTGGTGGACTTAAAAGTGTTTAATTAAACACTTTCCCCAGCTCTTGACACTCGATTTCTTTTTTTAAATAAATCTTGAACACCACCGCAACTCCGCCCTCCACTCTCAAAACACTCGCCATCAGATGAAAATACTGTACAATTTTTGGCCATGGAAAGTTATTAGCTAAAAACGGATCTCTAAAAGAATGGAAATGACAAGCCTCCTCCTTTATGGGACAGTAAATGAGCAGAGATGTAAATTATCATTGAAACTGCTGGTTTCAGATTCTGCAACCTGACAAATCAGGGCGTGATTGATGTAGTTGTCGAAACCTGGCTTAAAGACTCCAGGGATCACCAACAGCCGAAGCACTTGAACACTATGGTACAAATGCATCAGCTAAGGAAGAAAACATTACGTGGGTGGCCGTTTTTGATTACCCCGCCACGTGCGCAGCCACACTCCGACTTTGGACAGATGATGTTATGCTAGGAGCTTGCCATGGCTACAGACAATCCCCGCATAACTATGCAGAACATAACAACATTTTGATGTAGCCTTGGTGTTCTAGCCTATGTTAATTGGTCTGATATAGGATCCATGGTCTGACACAGCCTTATGCCAAGGCAGAGGACGTGGCTGAGAGTTGGGATTCGGATGAGTGGCGTGGACCACTGTAGCCTACAGCCCAGAAGATGGGACGGGAAAAAGTTATTGCAATATGTTCAGTGATGGAATGTTTAGTTGCAGTTATATTATGGGATGCTGTATCCTTTAAAATAAAAGTTTTACATTGCTAGCTGAGAATATATATTATAATGTGGCGGTACTATAGCCGATGAGGTTTAACCGAGGCGTGGTTACCGCTACACCTATCTATATTGTTAAAAACTCGGGACTTTACTGGTGTTGCACTGCCTACGGGCATTGCAGCCAGTATTGTTCCCACCATCTTTGTATTTACAAATGTCCCATATGTGTCTATGACCGAGAGGACGTAAAACATCATTTTCATCGCTGAGTTTGGATATGCTTCTACGCCTGTCTGAACAAGACAATGTATCCCGATTGTCTCAAAGAAGGGGAAAACAATCGTGCACTTACGCATAATTTCCAAATAAAATAACCTAACTTAAGTAGCAATTATTGTGTTCTTAAAACACCAGAAAAAGACGTTTTATTGACTTAACCCCCCACAAATCACAATATTTAAGAAGGGAACCTTCATAAATATTGACTTTGAACAAGAATGCTTATTGCATTCAGATCTAGCAATGCTATGGGTTTATTTCTATCTCTTGAAGGCAAATCTCTGTCCCGGTATAATTGAAATCAGAAAAGGGAAGGGCATGCATGACAGCAAAGGAGGCAACTGCTAATCTAAAAAACACACCTGGAGGCTTTGTTGTTGTTTAGACAACACACACACACACACCAGGATGAAAAAAAGCTTGAAGCTTACTCTTTTATCGTCAATAAACATAATTTTGACTCGACTTGACTTGACACATACACACACATTTTCGCATTGAAAACTTTCCTTGAGAAGCAGAATTATCAGGAAATGATTAGAATCAGGCTAGGGTTATTGTCATGAAACTGAAAGAGGTCGAGAGTCATAAACATGAGGGGGGTGTATAAAGTACAACTTCGCTAAACTGGGTTGGGAAGCCCCAAATGGCCGAAAGGCCGCAGAGGGCGTAAAACCTTACTTCGTCTGGGTTGGGATCTGATTATTGGGGAGATGCCTTGTTTTGGGGTACATCCCCACTCTCTCGACCATTAAAGTTTTGTTGTTGCCTGTCTGTCGTTTCCGACAATGACTGACAGATAGCAGAGGGGAGGCTGCTATTCCGGCGGTCTGGGCTACAATTTGTTTATAGCGGAGAAGCCTCGCCCAGGGTACATTCCCACACTCTCTGCATAAGGGATTAGAGGACGAGAGCTGGCGTTGGGGAAGGTCTCCAAAGGTCAACCAATCCCATTAGCTGCAGCACTAGAGCCAACGATTCGTGGAAAAAGCGTGCGAAGTTTCGAAGAGGGTGCCGTCATTACTGGGGGTGCCCCCGTGTGGAGCCTCATTGTGCATGCCACCTGTATACTGCCAGCCAGCCCAGCCCCAGTCAGTCGGCTATTGATTTCTGAGACCACAGTGTGTGTGTGTGTGTGTGTGTGTGTGTGTGTGCGCGTGCGTGCGTGCGTGTGTGATCGTCACCAGTTTCATAAGACAATCACAGGCGTGCAACAAACAATATGTACACAAGCAAAACAACAACACGCCCGATCTTCTTCTAACGGAACATGCACATATTATTGGGGTCCCTAAAAATAAAATAATAAAAATTTCAGGGAGAGCCTCACGATGGCTGTAGCTGTACGTGTGTGTCGGAAACACAACTGCATGTGCTTGCAAACCCACGTGCTTTCGGCACGCGTGCACCACAGGCGCCTGCAAAAAGTCAATCTTTTGAATCAACAGCCCCTATACTGTCTTCTGCAACATCCTTTTTCACAACTTTCGGCAAACATCTTTACCCAAATTTTCACCATAAGCGGATCTAGAATAAAATGGCGAACATTTTTTGGCAAAGGTGTAATTTCGCTACTCCCCATCCAGTTTCTACAATTCAAAATGTTTTGAGTAAAAAAAGAAACTTTTGGCCTTGTTCAAAGAAGGAATAGATACTCTGATAGGCTTTACGTTGGGGTTACCTTTTTCTGAAATAGAAAGAACGGTACATGGAGATTGAAAGCCCAGAACATGATGGGGGGGGGGGGGGGGGGGGGGGGGTAGCTAAACATAATCTTTTCCAAAATACTTCCAGTCATTGTTGTGATAGATTGTCGAAATTGTTGCAAACAATAAATTATAATCAAATAAATGATCCACATTTTAATGACCAAATGAATTGCATGAAGTGAATAGAGACTGAAACCTTTATTTGCCATTTCCAGTCCAGAAATTATTGAATACTATAACAAAATACCATTAGTTATTAAGCTTATTAGTCCCCGAGCCGAAGGGGGGGGGGGGGGGTATTGTTTCTGTCTGATCCGTCCGTGCCTCCGGCGTGCCTCCGTCCGTCGTCCGTCCGGCTATTCGTCCGTTTTTCTCAAAAACTATTCAGTCTATCATCATCAAATTTGGTATACTATTTTGCCAAGATGCAAGCTATCCACTGATGTATTTAGTTTTACATTAAGGTCAAGGTCGCGCCAGTTACGGGGTTCAAACCCCAAAACACATAATCGCTAATATCTCGCGAAGTTATGCATGTATTTCAATGCAGTTTTTTTCACATTTCTTGATGAATGGTCTATAACACAGTTGTCATGAATTTTTCTGTGCGCTCATGTGCGCATGATCGCGCGCGCTCAAATCACGGGTCCGAACTCTAAGGCTATATATAAAAAAAACCTATTCGGTTTCGTGCTGTTTTCATGCGTTTTTATGTAGTTACGTGCTGTTTT
>JAGGCT020001649.1:22500-25000 GCA_017654935.2 Phymorhynchus buccinoides
CATAGGTCAAAGGTCAATGTCACTGGAGCCAAAAATGCTGCAGAGCACCTGGCACGATAACGTTAGAACAGAGGAATCTAGCTTGCACTTGCAGACAAAAGAAAAATGTTATGCCAAAGATATAGGCGCATTCCCTCTCTTTCGGTTAACAGAGAGTCAAGGCACTCATATAAAGCCTAACTAAGACACAAGGCTGTGGCACAACAGGCGATAGAAGTTGTCATCTGATTTCCGTTGATAACAATTCTATCATCTGTTGCTCTGAGTGGTTTTTTTAATCTAATGGAACTGATCAAATGACATAGTTACATTTTCTACTCAAAGATATCCAATTCTTGCTTTCTTTGGATTCGCTAAATTATGGTAATAGTAGTCCCCTACACACACACACCCTCCCTCACCCTGTGGGGATACTGGAGGTGGGAGTGTCTTTCATACAAATAGTTCCCCCACCTTCTGGAAGTTCTGTGCTTGTAACTTTATCTAATCTATCACTCTCTTTGACTCTGCCTTTTCCCTTTGCTTACTGTCATCTACTATCTTTCTGCCTTACTGGTCCATTCTCCTGCCTTTGTTGTATAAACTCATAACAAAGACTTTCTCAAGCCGAAGACGGATATGCTGGGCCTAACTATTTCTTAGGCACATAATGGCAGCATGACGCATCTGTGCTCGTATGACAAGTAACTGAGTGATCAACGACGAAGAAGACAGCGACTCGACTCTTCTGTCTTGAGCCAGGATACACTTAACACAACAGCTACAAGCCCCCATCCTCCCCAACCTTTCAAACAGATTTACCTTTACGATCAATGTGTCGTATTTCAGAAGGAAGCATAAATGCTGCTCAAATATATTAAGTATCAATATGATCAACAATGATATAGCTCAGCTCACACACACCCACCCTCACCCATTCTGTGAACTCAACTCCCTGTTTAAAATGGTGAATACAACATTCGATAAAAGGTGATTGCCAGAAAATAATTGTTAGGACTCTCTTTTGGTCGAAAGAAATGATTTAACACAACAGAAAAAGAGGCCCATAGAGTTTGCTACTGGACACAAAGCAGAAAGCATTGAAGACCCATGTCCTAAGAAAGCGTTGTGAAAATGCAAAAAAATGATACTGCTTTTAAGTCATTCTGACGTAAAACATTGCAAATGTAACAAATATGTTGTTAAATTCATGCACAAAACGTTTCAGTTATATAAAAAAAATCATCACACACACGCAAGCAAACCAGCCAACATAACAAAAATACCTCTAAACTAAAACAGGTTTAGAAACAAAGTAAAGACAGAGCGATTAAAAATTAAAAGAACAAAAAAATGGTCATAACTGTCTCACTCAATCACAGTGGAACCTCCCTTATAAGACCTTCAAAAATCATCCAAAATGAGGTCTTATAAGGGAGGGGTCTTATAAGGGAGGTAATTTTAATACTTACAAAGAAGGGCAATGTCTCAGAGAAGTAGGTCTTATGTGGGAGGGAGTGTTATGATGGGAGGTCTTCTAAGGGAGGGTCCACTGTAATCGCTGTTACCCACAGAAAGAAGGAAGTACAGAAAGGAAGAAGAAAGAGCCAAGAGGGTGACAAACTCAAAACAGTTGGAATTCAGAACAAAACGGTGAAAAGTAAATGTTCAGGACTTACCGGTGCGATTCCATTTACACTGTACCCCGAATTGACAAAACCCTGAAAGAAAAACCATAGCAGGTTAGGTCATCAGCCAACCAATCCCATTTTACAATTCATCATGTATCATTAGAGTGAGAGGGAGAGAGAGAGAGGGAGGAGAGAGAGAGAGAGAGAGAGAGAGAGAGAGAGAGAGAGAGAGAGAGAGAGAGAGAGAGAGAGAGAGAGAGAGAGAGAGAGAGAGAGAGAGAGAGAGAGAGAGAGAGAGAGAGAGAGAGAGAGAGAGAGAGAGAGAGAGAAGGAGAATGTTGATGCTTTATTCAACAAGATTGTATCATGTATTGTGTTCTTGGGTGGGGTGAGTGGTGGTGATTGTAATGGTGTGTGTGTGTGTGTGTGCGTGCATGCGTACGTGTGTGAGTGTGTGTGCATGCGTGCCTGCATGTATGTGTATGCCTATTTGCATGTGTGTCAGCGATTATTTGTTTTTGTTGAATTTCTTGCTTTTAATTTTTGTTGTTGTTAAGCGCATAGAGCTCCACATTTGGTGGAGGGGTGCGCTATATTAATGATTCACTATTATCATTATTATTATTAATCAAAGATCCAATCATTGATCCAGGAATCACATTATCATTCCTATAGTTCTGCAGACCCCAGACAGGCATCTCAGGTGCCTTATTACATAGAACAAATAATGTTTGTAACAAAGACATTAGATTAATCTAACATCTTTGCTTGTAAACGGTGAATGTCTGCAAATTTCATGAAACGGTTTGTGTAGCTTGAACAGCAAATCTTAATCAGTAACTTAATGTCAATAAAATAATCAATACAAAGCCATTGTCAAAATCCCATGT
>JAGGCT020001650.1:0-25000 GCA_017654935.2 Phymorhynchus buccinoides
AAATGCAGGGGGGGGGGGGCACATCTTTCTTTTCTTTTCTCGCAGCCATAAGGGCCAGCCACACGTCCACTAAACTCGCACGACTGTACGATGCGATTCGATCACGTGGTCTCGAAGCGCGAATCGCACTAAATTTTGTTCTTGGAGACTACCCCCACCCCGTTTATAAACACTGACATCTATATCTATACTTATACTTACTAATATATAAAGACTAGGTAGGCCCAGCCTAAATTCTTATGGTTACTGCTACACATAATCTGTATTGTTGAAAAAAATCGGGACTGTACTGGTGTTGCACTGCCTCTTGGCATTGCCTCCAGTATTGTTCCCACCATCTTTGTATTTACAAATGTCCCATATGTGTCTATGACCGAGAGGACGTAAAACACCATTTTTCATTCATAAATTCTTATCCTTGTAAAATAAAGTATTTGAAGTTTGAAGTCTCTCTCTCGATCTCTCCCTTCCCCCACCCGGGCCCATTTATAAACACATAAAATTCAAGTGGCGTCTCTCTCTCTCTCTCTCTCTCTCTCTCTCTCTCTCTCTCTCTCTCTCTCTCTCTCTCTCTCTCTCTCTCTCTCTCTCTCTCTCTCTCTCTCTCTCTCTCTGTTATGTGTGTGTGTGATTGTCTGTATGTTCGCCCTGTAACTCATGAACCGGTGCACAGAATCGCTTCAAATTTTGTGTGATGGTGTATCATGGTACACAGATGTCCCATATACAAATTGTGATCGTGCTGACGTATAACCTTGGAAACCTAAATTTCTTTGTTGCTTTTTAAAAAAAAATAATAAAGAAACCTTACATTATGTTAATTAAAAGGAAGGTGGTGTGGTGGAATAAAAGGGAGATGGGAAAAGGAATTGGAGTGGATGGGGGAGGGGTGGTGGTGGAACGCGGACACTACACATAATGAAGTTTGTTATCTGATGGATTGCTACAAGTTAATAATGGTATATTGATATGTTTGTTCCTCACTCCCCCTTCATATAAGGGGCCTTGGACTATTTGAACAAATCACTCACATTTGCTTTCTCTCTCTCTCTCTCTCTCTCTCTCTCTCTCTCTCTCTCTCTCTCTCTCTCTCTCTCTCTCTCTCTCTCTCTCTCTCTCTCTCTCTCTCTCTCTCTCTCTCTCTCTCTTCCCTCATTGTCTGTCTGTCTGTCTCTGTGTGCATGCGTGCACGCGCGCGCGTGTGGTGTGTGTGTGTGTGTGTGTGTGTGTGTGTGTGTGTGTGTGTGTGTGTGTGTGTGTGTGTGTGTGTGTGTGTGTGTGTGTGTGTGTGTGTGTGTGTAGGTATAAGCTTTCAACTGTTGGTCGGCGCTCTTTTGCTGTCTCAGGACCGACCTCCTGGAACAAACTTCCGCTCTCCCTCCGTCAGCGACCGACTCTCTCTGCTTTCAAAGCTAACCTCAAAACCCACCTGTTCCCCCGTCATTAAAGCTCCTCTCTCTTTATCTTCTCTCTCTTGCCATTAGGTCTGTTTCTGCTATATTCCATTTATGTTATCTGTGTGTGTTCGCGTTGTATTGCGTTTGTGTTTGAATGCGCTTTGAATGCTAACGTGTGTGTGCGCTTTGATTTGATTTCTATCAAGATTCAGCGCCGTATAAATACTGTATGTTGTTGTTGTTGTTGTTGTTGTTGTGTGTGTTAATTTTTTTTGTTAATGTGCACATTTGTAAGTTGATGTAATAAATTGTAATGATAATTATGTGGTTAGTATATATACTTCTTCTTCTTCTGTTGTGGTGGCCAGCTTTTTTTTTTAATGGAAGTAATTGTACACATTTTAGGGGGTGACCAAAGAAAAAGAAGCAGAAGAGAAGAAAAGAAAAAGACAAACTAGGAGAGACACTAATTTCTTAGTGTACACATATTATCGGGGTTTACTTGGGTCCAGTAGAAAAAAATCAGATGGAGCAAACGAAACTATAAAATTCCTAGATTCCAGGCTGGGATGGAACTGCCGGCAGCTACTAATTCAGTTCACGTTCGCCCCCAGCAAGTTGGGAACTAGCCGACCCTAGACACCCCATAAGGCAATGCCCAGGTCCCAACCAAAAAGACAAACAGAGACAAAAACAAATCCCTAAAAAGAAAAATCAGTAATTGGGGTGGGGATGAAGGGACCTGGGTGGGGGCGTCTGTTGAGGGTTTTAATATAATTTCGTTTCACACGTTTGATTAATGTTCTATCAGTTATGTTGCATTTCTGTCATGTTGTTGCACCTAACCTGAATTTCTCTTTTGGAGATGTTAAAGTATACTTGAACTTGAAGCATCCATGGAGAAACCAAAAACGAAAGTAAGCCTACAAGAGGTTAACACAGAAAGCGGCGAAAGAGCCATTTACTTTCGGGTCAGAATATTGTTACGGATAGAGGCAAAGATATTCTAAAAGGGTAAGATGGATTAACTCGGCGAACCGGGCTGATAGAGTTATCGTTAGTGGGGCCAGTACAATGAGAGACTTAGTGCGATTTTTCTCACGCCAGAGGGCATGACGCTCGTGTGGGGCTATTCCTCTCTATATTATTAGTTGGGGATAAAGAAAGAGAGAGAGACAGTGAGTGGTCCTACCATCACTCTCTCTCTCTCACTACACCCAAGTAAGAAAATCGCGTGATAAGCCCCTAGTGCATTGACTGCCCTCTGGCGTGAAAAATATTGCCATAGGTTGACCATTTCACTGCAGGCTATCCAAAAACTCAGACTGGAACTTGAACGGAGAATTCAACTGGCCTATCGATGTGTAAAATGTGTACTGGTTAAAAGGGACATAACCAGTGTTTCTATCCTCACTACTCATATAGGGAAAAGAGACCGGATGCTTATCTTCCCCTTACAGTATCTTTGATAGAGGTCGATGGCGGACTTCAAAACCAAGATCTGAAGAAGAACTAGAATTCTACGGTATAAAATGTTTCACCCTTTGTTCAGACGAAGCAACCACGATTTTTGTCTCTATCATCAACAAGTAGACAACAAACTGTTGAAGAATGACAAAAACCAGTAGAAACTACAAAGCGGCAACACACAGACACACACGTGTGCGCGCGCACGCACGCACGCACACAATGGCACGCACGCACGCACGCACGCACACACACACACACACACACACACACACACACACACACACACACACACACACACACACACACACACACACACACACACACACACACACACACACACACACATTAACATTCTTCATCTTTCATTCAGTAAGGCATATCAACTGAAAGATTAAAAAAATGACTGCAGTACCTTTTGGAGGAACGTAAAAATGGTGGGTAGAAAAAACAAGGTACCCGTGAAAAGGAGAAACTTCAACGTTTCGTGCCCTAAGCATGAAGTGAAGACAAGATTACAGTCATGAAGTGAAGACAGCAAAGTTGACAGGTTGTAGATCTTCCTCTTGTGAGTATAGTTCACAATCAGCCCAAAGGTCAGTGGGAGAGAAATAGTGGGGGTAGTGGAAAAATAGTGTGATTACAGTTTATGAGGGTAGAAGCCAATAAATTGAGCAAAAGGGTACAAGGGTATCAACTGAGTTGCACGGACAGACCACAATAGGATACACATACAAGTATGCTCACACTCAAGTATACTCACACACACGTACGCGCGCACGCACACACACGCACACACACACACACACACACACACACACACGCATACGCACACGCACACACACACCAAAAAAAAGAGAGGTGGGAAAAGGGATTGTAGTGGATGGGGGAGGGGTGTGTGTGGAACAGTTGTGTGGTCATAAACCACGGACACTACACATAATCAAGTATCCATGGACCATGGAGAAACCAAAAACGAAAGTAAACCTACAAGAGGTTAACCGCGAAAAGAGCCATTTACTTCCGGGTCAGAAAATTGTTATGGATACAGCACATAATTACGCAGAAAGCGATGACGTAGACAGCTCATGAGCATTCTTAGGACATTTCTTTGCATATTAATCCGCAAAATACGCTGATATTTATAAGTACAGAGTTAAAAAAACAAATGTGTTTCTTATGCTATGCCAAAACAACAGAAATTGTGCTTGAATTGTAAGCTGTGCAATTTTCTTTCATGAAAGGAAATATTGAAATAATTATTTCAAGGACTATTTTTCTGCTGATCACCAGATTATTTCGAAATGTAGGTCCGCCATCAATGACAGTTTTGCAAAGTTCGCGTTATTTTTCTCACCCACAAAAAATATGAGTTCAGAAATCGAACCACACATCACCAAGAAGTATGAGATCAAGAAGCGACTCGGAAAGGGGGTAAGTGGACAGTCTAATTTATGCATTTTTGGTGCAAGCAACTGTGTAGCATGTGAGTCAATCAGGTTGCAATGACATCAATCGATTGGGATTTTGGATGTCCGATCTAACGTTGAGTTTTTATACAAGTCTGCCACTTAGGCCTAAAGAATGCATTAGGCCCTATGGCTATGCTACATTGAACAGCAGATTTATAATTGTGATTGTGTGACTTGCAGTTGTCTGAGTTACCAATTTACAACGAGTCATAAAAATTACACAATTAGTATTATTACTATGTAATGAAAAGCAATGCAATCAACCATGTAATAAATCAAATGGGTCAATGAATGAGGCTTCAAGTGTGAAGTCAAATGCACAGGTCCAGTCAAGTACTTGGTATGCAAACACAGAAAACATCTGTGATTCTTAGCCTATAGGCATATCTATGCACTGTCCACTTCATCAGCACAGTTTAATTCAATGCATTCCTCGCCGATGGGTTCACCTAATGCCTATCCACGATGAAGAAAACACACTGGCAGTGAATGCATTAAATTCAGCTCTTTATGATCCCATTCCATCAACGCACATGTATAACTTATAAGACATACAGATACACATTTGGGTGCATCGAATCATGTACATGTATAGTAAACACACGCACAGTATTATATGATGCACATAGTGACATAGTGGCTTACACACACACACACACACACACACACACACACACACACACACACACACACACACACACACACACACACACACACACACACACACACACACACACACACACACACACACACACACACACACACACACACACATATATATATTATTATATACATAGTCTAGTCACTCAGATGTGCTCACATACAAACCCTGCATGCACACGCACACACACACACACACACACACACACACACACACATTGATCACTCACATTCTGCTGATTTCTAATGTCAATCCTGTTAAATCTTTTTTCCTTACAACAGGCCTATGGGATTGTGTGGAAGGCTATCGACAGACGCACGGGGGAGGTGGTGGCTGTCAAAAAGATTTTTGATGCCTTTCGCAACCAGACAGATGCTCAGGTAATCTCTCTCATGTTTCGTAATGCTCATTGTACATTTTAACTTTAGTGTCACAATGGATCGCTTTGCGTGTCCTTACCTGCAGAGTATGTCATGGCTAAAGCATGATCACCACTCTGTTTTCTTCTTTGTGTACATGCTTATGTATTGTATGTTATGAGGGAGGTGGGGGGGGGGATGGAGAGGGGAGATATTTAGACCATGAAAAAGAAACAACCCGAAGGTGCTGATGGGACCCGGGGATGCACCAGCCATGCCTGCCCTACCAACACGAGAGCAGCCATATAGTCCATTAGTTGCTTGTGTACAAAATGTGTGCACCCCATAGCACCTATGTTCCAAAGGTCTTAGTTAGCTCAGACTGTGAGATCAAGTGGAGAGTGAGCTGAAAAGTTGCTGTTGTCTTACGTTAAGTTACATAAAACGTTTCGCCACTCCTGCATAGGAGGCATGCCAGGGTTCCTGAAAACGTACATATTGTGCATATAAACGCATTAGAGCCTCAGAATCACCCCTTACAATTTCAAACCACGCGTGAGAATTACCCTTTAAAATCTTGTGGTTTAATTCTTTACTCTTTTAATTTGTACATTGGTACAGTCTGGCTTTTCTGAAGCCATAGAACGGCATTGTTTATACCAGCTAGTCATAGGACAAGCTCTATTTTTGAAAGTTTATTACTTCTTGGTAGCAAACATTCACATCCTCCAATGAAATAGTTATGTCCATTTTACACTGTACACTATGAAACTGGGGATGGAAATATGCAATAAATGTCTAAACTAGGGGTGAGCATATCCTTTAACCCTTTCACCGCCAAAGTCGCATTTTAGCACCACCAGTAATTCAACACCTATGTCACTAAAAGGCATCAAATTGGGGTCTATTATCCAAAGACCCTATTGTCTTAGTTTCGGGAAGTAAGGATAGACCTTATTTTATATATGTCACAGAAGAATCCCCAATACTGCAGGTGGATTTTGTTCTCTACCCAGGTAAATTTAATGGATATTTTTGGCTGAAACATGGCTGGCGGTGAAAGGGTTAAGAGCGGGAAAAATCAGAAGCCCTGCATACATGTATGTCAAGCCTGGAGCCACTCTCTATTTGATTTTTACTGCTATTTTTGTGTTGCAGAGAACGTTTCGAGAGATCATGTTTCTTCAGGAGTTTGGGGATCACCCTAACGTGATCAAACTTCACAACGTCATCAAAGCCGAAAACGACAAAGACATCTACCTCGTGTTTGAATTCATGGGTAACACATCAGACTGATATGAATGTTAGAAACGTTCTAGAAAGAAATACGACAATGATGACAAATGTTTCATAGTTTTAGCAAGAGAATTGTGGATGTGCTTGGTCGTATTATTGATAAATTGAAACTGTATGCAAATTATAGCCCCAAGCAAGAAAATGAGTAACTATAAAGAGACAGGGTTTAAAGTTTTCGAAAAAGACATGCATGTAAGGCATACTCATCTCCCTTCCCCCTTCATTTCTCTCTTCACTTCTACTTCCCTTGTTTTTGTCTGCCTGCCTGTCTCTCTCTCTCTCTCTCTCTCTCTCTCTCTCTCTCTCTCTCTCTCTCTCTCTCTCTCTCTCTCTCTCTCTCTCTCTCTCTCCCTCTTTCTGTGTGTTGCCTCAGTCTAGTCTTTGTGTGAATGTCTGTCTCTGTCTCTGATTCTGTCTCTCTTTGAGTCTGTCTGCCTCAACCCTGTTTCATCCTTTCCTTTCCCTCTTTCTCTCTCATGATATATATTTGTTGAAATCAAAAGCCAAATGTGAGTAATGGATTTTTGTGTGTGTGTCAACAGAGACTGACTTGCACAATGTGATCAA
Source organism: Phymorhynchus buccinoides (assembly GCA_017654935.2). Lineage (NCBI taxonomy): Eukaryota > Metazoa > Mollusca > Gastropoda > Neogastropoda > Raphitomidae > Phymorhynchus > Phymorhynchus buccinoides. Next base: position 7,220 of record JAGGCT020001650.1, read on the forward strand.
GCGTGGCAACATTCTGAAGGATGTTCACAAACGCTACGTCATGTACCAACTCTTTAAAGCTACCAAATATCTGCACTCTGGAAATGTGATACACAGAGATTTGAAGGTAATTATACAGTGTAAGCTACACACGAAAGGCAACTGTACCTAATGTAAACTAGACAAAAAGAGTTCTTCTTCTTTGTCAATCACTTAGACAGTTTCCTGTCATATAAGCGCAGACACGTCAAGCTGCCATTATGCACCTAACTAATTTACTAAGTTATTGAGTTTGAATGTTTACCTGTTTTCTGTACAAATACTTGAGCAACTTCAGTCATTTGGACTAAAACTATCCACACATCCACAATAGTCTTTCGGATGAGACGATAAACCGAGGTCCTGTGTGCTCATGCACTTAGCACACGTTAAAGCCAGTGGCAACAAAAAAGTTGTCATTTGGTCAAAATGTACCCCCCACCCCTTTTCCTTCCTCATCAGTCACACAATTTTTTATTATTTTAAAAAAAATTGGGTGGCGCACCTCTGGCTGCGACGCGCTGTCCAGGTGGGAGCAACCCGAATTTCACAGAGACGCCTCTGTGACTATAAAGTACCTAATATAATATAATATAAGAAATAGTTTGGCTCAGCATGTCTGTCTGTCTCGAGAAAATCTTTGTAAGACTAAGAGATTCTTGAACAAAAGGCAAGAGAATGGATCAGTAAGGCAGAAAGTAGACAGGAAGCAGAAGGAAAAAGCAGTCAAAGAGAGTGACAGATTAGCGGAAGTTGCAAGCACAGAACTTCCAGAAGGTGGGGAACTATTTGTATGAAAGACCCCACTGGTATCCCCACAGGGGGTCACAGAGAGTTCAGAATCTGTACAAAATAACTAGACACACAAAAAGTTCAAGATCTAATACCCCAGTAGATCATGCTGGCTGCTTAAAATAATGAAATATAGGCAAAGCGAAAACATACATAAGAGATTTGAAAGTAGCAGTTTAATATTTTGCATAAATGATTTGATACAGGGTATAAAAAAGGCCTCCACTTTTAACAGGATTTCTGTCAAATAGAAGAAAACATCAGCTGAAAACAGGTGGCTGAAAACTCACTATTGAATTTACAAAGAGACCAAAGACATTGAAAGGGAAATAATGTGTTTTGTGCACTTCACATGAATACTTGATGTCATAGCAGCTCTAAGTTGTTATTTTGACAGATTAACTGCCCCTTCCCTCCACCAATCAGCAAAAACTATGGTGGAGTCAAGCTTGAAGAGTAACATTATTCAACGAGTCCCCTCTTTGCACAACAGATACTTTTGTATTTCTTTGTGCTTGACTGTGCTATTCTTGCTGATCAATAGAGAAAAAGGCAGACAATATTATTTAGATTAACAAATCACTCACTAGTGTATCGTCATTAAATAAACGTTTATGTTCATTTTTTTTATGTATGTTCGTTTATTCTTGGCAATGCTGCTGTCTTTCTCGGTTTTCTTTTTCATGTTTATTCTTAACAACATTAACAGTCTTTCTCAATTTTCTATGTCTTTTTCTTTGTAAATGTTTGGGGAAAATAGAATATTTACCATATTTTTCGGACAATAAGGCTATGTTTTCCCCCCAGATTGAGACTCCTGCGCTATCATGTGCTCGTGTGAAGTGCACAAAACACATTATTTCCTTTTCAATGTCTTTAATCTCTTTGTAAATTCAATAGTGACTGTTTTCAGCTGGTGTTGCCTTTTCTCTAAAAGGGTGAAGTCCAGTGCATTCTGTCTGACTGACAGAGTTGTTTGGGAGTATGTAAAAATCAACTAGATTTTGCTAGTGGGCCTTTTTGTCCTTGTTGAAGCCCTTGTGCTTAAATATATTTTTTATTTATTAACATGATGTAAAGCATGGCAGGTGATTGTAAAAGGGGAGAATATTTCCAGGGAGTGTTTAACTGGTTTTCTCCTCGTTGATGTAGTTGCATTTTTGATCAAGCATTTTTTTGTTAAAGCCAAGATTTCCTGTCTTAGGCTGTAGATTGATTGTCTCCCTTGGGCTTGGAGCTGTGAAATTGGACTTTAGCATATAGTGTTGTTGTTTTTTGTGTAGTTTTTTTTTTTAGGGGATTTATTTATTCATTATTTATTTCATTTAAACCATTTTGTAGTAATGAATTTTGTCTTGAATTATTTTATTTTTTTTGTAAAGAAAATTAGAAAAAGAAAATATAATTTAAAAACTCAGAATTTTGTGTAAAATTTGGGAGGTGCGGCTTATAATCAGGTGCGCCATATAGTCAGAAAAATATGGTATTCGTTTTCTTTTCTTTTTTCTTTAGCCATCCAACATTCTTCTGGACAGCGAGTGCATCGTGAAGCTGTGCGACTTTGGACTGGCGCGCTCCCTGACGCAGATAGGGATCGACGAGGCGGGGGACCCCAACTTGACAGAGTACGTGGCCACCAGATGGTACAGAGCCCCCGAAATCCTGCTGGCGTCACACAGGTCAGTGGAGTGGAGAAGATGGTCACCAAGGTGTAGGCATGTACGCTGTGCTTTATTGGGTATTTTTTGGTATTTAGGTATTTGGTACTTTATAGTCACAGAGGCATCTCTGTGAAATTTGGGTTGCTCCCATATGGAGAGAGCGTCGCAGACAGAGGCACGCCACCCTTTTTGTTTTTTTGCATATGATTTTTGTGTGTGACTGATGGGGAAGGAAAAGGGGTGGTGGTGGTAAATTTGGACCAAATGACAACTTTTTCGTTGCCACTGGGATTAACATGTGCTAAGTGCATGGGCACACGGGACCTCAGTTTATCGTCTCATCCGAAAGACTCCACATTCAGACCGTAAGGCCTAGCGCAAAGTGAGAGGAAAAATCCCCTGTACCCAGGTTCGAACTCGGGTTTACTTGACACGAGGCGAACGCGTTACCACTGTGCCACTCTACACCTTTGACTGCCGTATCATGTATTACACTCATGCTTGATGAATTTGATGTTTTTTGTGTATTTGGTATATTCTAGTCACAGAGGCTTGTCTGTGAAAATCGGGCTGCTCTCCCCTGGAGAGAACGTTGCCAGAAGCGCAGCGCCTACCCCTTTTTTTTTGGGGGGGGGGGGGGGGTGCATGTGTGCCTGAAGCCTGAATTCAAGCAATTTGGTGCAGGCTCAGGTAGGGGTCTGCCTGAAAAAAGGGCTCTTCTCATGCTCTTTTTGCTCTTACATGGACGAGTATAGCAAGGGTTATGATGGAAAGTTCAGGCAAAAGGTTTGGTCGCCGCATGCACCCATGTTCAGTGACGGGCAAGTGCAGTAATCTTACATTGGTGGCGCACGCGTCTCAGTGCATGAGACAGGGGCAGAGAATGTTCGGTATAAAGCCTCATTGATTTTCTTCCAGGTACACCAAAGGGGTGGACATGTGGAGTCTGGGCTGCATCCTTGGGGAAATGTTGCTGGGTAAACCTCTGTTCCCGGGGTCCTCCACCCTGAACCAGATAGAGCGCATCATGGCCAGTATACCCACGCCCAGTAGAGGAGGTTGGTGCCCATGCACACGCACGAACACAGGCAGAAAATGCCCAACACACACGATTTTCAGTGTTTTTTTAAAATTATTATTTTTTCTTTGTTTCTATGCCTTCTTCCAGACCACAATTTTCAGTCTTTTTTTGCCTTCTCTAATTCCCATGCCTGGCTGATTTGTTTTATTTGATAATGATGGTTATTTAGTATGATTGAATTAATCATTGTGTTATTTAGTTCTGTAAAATAATATTGTCTTGTAATATACATTATGAAAGAAGAGAACCTTTGCAAGGGGAAAAAAAAAAATAAAAAAAAATAAATGCCTGCACACACACACACACACACACATATGCACACGCAGCATGATCAAAAAGTGATAGGACAAACTGTCCCGAGGCAAGAGAAATCGATGGCTCTTGCAGAAATCAATAGGAGTTAGGACAAAGCCTGCCAGTGTCAACATTTTAATCAGACATTTGTCCTGACAGGGAAGAACACAATCAATGGGACATTTTCAATTTTAATAGGTCAATGTCCTGTGACTGGGGCGTCGGGGCATCACTGCTCGTGTGCACACACGCTTACACGCGCGCTGGGGCACACATACATACACACACGCACACACACATACATATACATACACACTCGGAGAGAGAAAGAGAGAGAGAAACAAATTTGAGTAGTAAACTTGTCTGTCAAATTTATGTGATGCTTGATAGCATGCTTTTGTTTTTCTCTTGTTTTTGTAGATACTTACAGCAGGATGTATTTCAACTTTTAAGTGAAAACATGTTAAAAGGTAACATTTGTATGCATTTTGAAAAGCTAGAAGAATGGAGAGAAAGTGTAAAACCCCCCAAAAACTTTGTATAATTATGTCATTTTTGGTTTATGCTTAGAAATTGAGGGGTCGCAGTTTGTTTATCATTTTATCAGTGTTGGATTAATTTTGTTGTGTAAAGTTCAAGTTTTTATTGTTTTTTTTTGGTTTCTGTTCAGATATCGACAGTCTGCGATCACAGTATGGTGCTTCAGTGTTAGAAAAGGCTGCCGGAAAGTGAGTAAAATACGAGCCCAGTTTGTGGTCATCTTTATTTGTGCTTATTGTGCGCTGTTATGCATTATTTGTCATGGGATATTGCTTTCGTCCTCTCTATCTCGAGGTTGTGATTTATATTCCACTCAACCAATAAAAATCACGGTCTCGAGAGAGAGAGGTCAAAAGCAATATCCCATGACAAAGTCCAAATAAGATATATATACAGGTTTTTGAGCACTTTTAGCAAAAGAATCGCATGTGATGAGGAATCGAGATGTACAGTAAAAAACGCTTGTAGATCTATATAGTGAACTCTGTAGTCGCACCTCCTCGTCATGTTAATGTGGGTGTTCTTTCGGAGACATGGGGCAGAGTGGGCATGACGTGGTCATGGCGAATGCACCACGAGCGCAAAGTGTTCTCACTGCAAATGTTCACTAGAAACAACTTTGAGCATTTCTCGGGTAAGGGATTGCTTTAGTACTATGTTAGAGTTATTCCTTTTAGTTAACACCACTTGCCATAATTCAATCAAACGCGACATCAACACTGCATTTAGCTGCATTTGAGTCCGAGCATTGGCATTGCAGTAATGTATGATAATGGTATTAACCCTTTCGCCGCCAGCTATTTTCAGATAAAAAATACTATTAAACTTAACTGGGTAGAGAAAAAAAAATTACCTGCAATATTGGGAATTCCTCTGCAACATGTATATCATTAGGTCTATCCTTACCTCCTAGCTAATATTAAGGAAATAGGGTCTTCAGATAATAGATCCGGATTGAAAGCCTTTTAGTGACATGGGTGGTAAGCCATTATGGTGCATAAATGCGACATTGGCTGTGAAAGGGTTAATGATGTCTAAGGATAAATAACTGTGACGTCAAGTTTCTTGACAACAGTGTATTCTCGGACTGGGATATCATGAACGAAAGCATAGAGTACATCCTGTCATGTACTCTCAGACCAATAAGGAACTCCATAGCATCATCATCATCATATTCATCTGCCTCATCAAAAAGAAAAATTGTCTCAAATTCTGTGGCTTTGTATGTCCTGCTGTGATAGTGACCTCAGTTTTGATTACCAATTCGTTGGTGTGTTCGGGTCAAAGTCATGGGGATCAGTGTGTTCTGAGGAGTTGTCGATGTACGGATGTGGTTGCGCTCTCAGAGGAGGACATCACTCATGCTGGCTGAACGACTGAGACATCATTATCTTCAGTAGGAGGGGGGCTTAGTAGGTAGTGTCCTGCTTATGCTAACTCAGAGCAGGCTCCTCTGAACTCCACTGAGATGACTCAGCAGCAGTGCAGTGTCTCCTCTGTTTGTGTCCTGGTGGCCTAACATAGATTCACTCCCCTTGACTGCTGGTTTCGGATTCTACTACTTGCATGGGTGCAACTTTTCCTGGTATACAAGGATTTCCTGTTTTTTGAATTTTACCAGTAGGAAGTTCCTTTTTTTGAAAAATTTGTTAAACAAGATCTTTGTGTGTCTATTGTATTTTTTAAACACTTTAAAGCATTTGTATAAATTGTGGAAAAAGCAAACTAAAATACCTTCATAGATCAATTTGTGCTTCAGCTGCAGGGGGACATTACCCCTGGACCGCGGCCTTTCAGTTTTTATTTTATTTTGTGTAGTTGCACCCATGTACCTGACAAACCAGGGTATGGCTGCGAGTTGGGACTCGTAATGAGCGGTGTGGGAGCAACGCCACTGTACAGCCCAGAAGATGGGACAGCCAAAAAAAAAGTCATTCAGTATATTGTTTAAATGTGTACAGGCCAAAGAAGTCTCTGGAAGAGATGCTCAGCGAGGCTCCCATGGAGGGGGTAGACTTGATGCAGCGTCTGCTACAGTTCAATCCCGATAAGAGAATCACCGCTGATGAAGCTCTAAGGCACCCCTTCGTTAGCAGGTACTATGTGTATGTGTGTGTTTGTGTGTGTGTGTGTGTGAATGTGTGTGCGTGCATGTACACTGAACAATTTCAATGAATAGGCTGTTGGCCCGTGTCACTGAGGGTGGCTACAAAATATTGTGTGATTATCATTTCAAAATGCATATACATTATTATGCATGAATGAATAGAAATAATATTCATAAACTAACTTTTATGTACAGGTAAACACATACCTTTACACAAGCATACTAGCTAACTTTCCACACGCATGTGCGTGCACGCACGCGTGCGTGCGTGCGTGCGTGCGTGCGTGCGTGCGTGCGTGCGTGCGTGCGTGCGTGCGTGCGTGCGTGCGTGCGTGCGTGCGTGCGTGCGTGCGTGCGTGCGTGCGTGCGTGCGTGCGTGCGTGCGTGCGTGCGTGCGTGCGAGCGAGCGAGCGAGCGAGAGAGAGAGAGAGAGAGAGAGAGAGAGAGAGAGAGAGAGAGAGAGAGAGAGAGAGAGAGAGAGAGAGAGAGAGAGAGAGAGAGAGAGAGAGAGAGAGAGAGAGAGAGAGAGAGACGAACGGACAGACAGAAAAGGCATAGAAATGACTAAACTAAACACGTCTTCATGAGTGAATGCTATCACTCAAAAACCATAACTGTTTCTGTGTCTTTGTTCCATAGAATGTTTTTATTATGGCACCCGAATACAGTTTTGCTTTTTTGAGGTAATGAAGTATTTATGCTCTTTTGTCACGATCTCTTGTGAGGAGGCAGCATTGATCATAATGAGGCTTTATACTACTTCTTGACGACACGAAAGGGCGATAATTTTAGGACTGACTTGACCCGACTTGACCATGCCACCTAGTGATGAGTCAGGGGCAGAGAATTTTCTGTGGCTATGAACTACTACTTCATGACAGGCAAGGGCGATAATCTTATGCAGATGGCACACGCGTCTCAGTGCACTAGTCAGGGGCAGATAATTTTTCTGTGGCTATGAACTACTACTTCATGACAAGCAAGGGCGATAATCTTATGCAGATGGCGCACGCGTCTCAGTGCACAAGACAGGGGCGGAGAATGTTCAGTAAAGCCTCAATTTTGTTAATGAATACTCTCTTTCTAATTAACTCCTCAATCTTGTTGTTTTATGTTCCAGGTTTCACAATCCGGCGGAAGAGGTGTCGTTAAACTTTGACGTGGTTCCTCCGTTAAGTGACGATGTCCAGCTCACTGTGGACCAGTATAGGAGCAAGTTGTATGAGGTCAGTTTGATACCCAGTGGCGCACTATTGCAAAGAAATACATCTTAGATTTTGCATTTCACTCTGATAGAAAGTCAGCCTTGTTTATCACTGAACCAGGCGTGACTTATCGTAAAAAAATTACTTCCCCAAAGTTCAAGTATCATTATCAGCCAATGGCTTTAGAGTGGCAAAAATGTTTTCATCGTGTGTTTTTGAATGTAGGAAAATGCATCCTGTTTTCCCATACACAATTATTAAAAATTAAAAAGTGATCTGCCCTGTAACAAATTAAAATAACAATGCAGGAAAAAGCAAAAGGATGTTTCTAGCAAAAATATTTTTTTTAAAAAAGAAGAAGCGAGTGACATTACCAGTAGCTGTTTAATATTGTTGTTTGCTAATGTTTTGTTCAAGCTTTATCATCACAGTGAATAGGGCATTTGCCACGTGAGGACGACCTTGGATTTCACTGAGTTGAATTTAGAGAGTTGAATTAGAAAGGTCAGCGTAACTCGGGCAGAACAAGTGCGGGCAAATTAGTAGTCTAGTATAGAGAACAAACACTCGTGGCAAATGCCCTATTGGTCTTAGTGAAATATGGGCTACCCTCGTGGAGAGAGAAAGCAGCCCCTAGCACAGTATCACTTTTTTTCGTCAAGTTATCCACGTCTTTGAATTACTCATGGCTGTTAAAGGGACTTCACACGCTCTATTCGGATGCAAAAACGTTCTGAAAAACGCCACAGCATGGTTTTAGAATATTGATAAGTACAGACTACAAACTCTATCACTATTATGTACCTTTGGTGTTACATTTTAAAAGATAAAGTGAGCACTCACACATTTATTTCTAAAAAATTGCAGATCTACCAGCTGGAATCAGCCGGCCATTGTGTCTCGTCCATGATGTCATTTCTTCGATGTTGTAAATCCTTGGATTATGTTTGACGTCACTCACAGGAAGATGTTGGCTTGAAACAAGCAAAGTGAATATGAGGAATTCTGTGGATGACGTCATAGCTCTATAGTTATGGCGAACATGATTTCAGTTGTTCTCTACTTGTTGCCTTGTGAACACCATACTTCGTAATCTCACTCTAAAAACATTTTTTGGTCAAACAATCGTTAGCATGCACTAGGTCTAATCTCTCTCTCTCTCTCTCTCTCTCTCTGTGTTCGTCTTTGTTGCTGGTTGGTTGGCTCTCTTTCCCTCTGTGTCTCTCTGGTCCGCGCAACTTGTTCTGGAATTCAAGTGTGGTAGGCCTAGTGAGTGCTGCTATTCTCTGGTAGGCTTGCTTCCCCAGTAGGCCTCCTTTCTTGTGCCGTTCGTCTTTTGCGATGTTGGCTTTTCTGTCTGCATCAGTAGACAGGCTTGTTGTCTGGCTGGACGGATTGCTGCGTGCAATAGGCCTACTCATGTTGGTTCTCTGCGGACGTTTTTGTCTCCAACAGCTGCTGCGAAGTTGTATGTATGTTGGTGAGTTCCAATAAGCTCAGGGTTTATGATCCAGATCGATTTTGCCTCATTCTGCACATTTTTTATTCGCTTTTGAAGTTCCTTTAATTGTCCCTATCTGTGGTTCCCAGATGATCATGCAGAAGAAGGCAGAGAGACGACGGCGGCGCAGAGAGGAGTCACGCCACTTGACCAGCCAACAGTCGTTGGTGGAGGGAGACAGATCAGGAGCAGACCACTCCATGGACCAAGAGCCGCGGGAGAACGCCGCCTTGCCGCCCTCCAGACCCTCGCCCAAAATGGCCGCCGCCCGGCATCCGGCGGAGAACCATCACCACAATCCACACCAACAACAACTTCCACAGCAGCAGCAGCAGCAGCAGCAGCAGCAGCAGCAACAACCAGGGCAGTTGCAACATCAGTCTTCTTTCCATTCAGGTACACTGACCTTCCTTCTTCTTCTTCTTCTTTTTCTTCTTCGATCACTCTGACACTTTCCTGTCATATGAGCGCAGATGTGTCATGCTTCCGTTATACGCCTAAGAAATAAGTTAGGCCCAGCGTGTCCGTCTTCGGCTGGAGAAAATCTTTTGTGAGTGTTTTGGTTTTTTTAAAGGCAGGAGAATGGACCACTAAGGCAGAAAGATAGTAGATGACAGTTAAGCGAAGGGAAAAGGCAGAGTCAAAGAGAGTGAAAGATTACAGGAAGTTACAAGCACAGAACTTCCAGAAGGTGGGGGAACTATTTGTACAAAAGCCCCCCCCCCTCCAGTATCCCCATGGGGGTACTGACCTTCCAAGATCCACTTTTTATCAGAATTTGGTCTGCTGGTCGCTATTTGACTCCTTACTGATCAGCATTTCTCTGTTGGAACTTCCTTTCCACCCTCTCGGCTTAGCTCCTTACGTTTCCACTCTCTTACTACCTCTCCCTTTAATCTGTTCAGTCTTTCAATTTGAATTTTAGAGTCAATCAGTGACAGTTATTCTAATAAGTGATCTTCCAATTAATGTTGGTGCCTCGTTTTCTGATGAAAAGAAAAAAACCCACTTTATTTTTAAACTGTGAAGAAGACATGCGGTACCTTTCTTTGTAGCAATAATAATAATAACAAATAAGCATATCGTCGGTGAAATTCAAAAACCTGGTATCTCGATTTTTTTAGTTAAATACATAGTCAGCTCTCTCATTTTTCCCACCGCCTTCCACTGAAAGCTCGTATCTCTAACGACTTTCTATCTAGGGTAAATGAGGTTGTGAAAATATAAGAAAAACTTGTAGGTCCCAAAAGAACAAAAACCTCGTATCTTCGTTCTTCAAGTAAATTTTTTTTATTTAAAATAATTTTAACGAAATGCAGGACTAAACTCGCAATGTCTTGAACAACATATTCATAATAGTTTTAAAATCAATTGTGGTCAACGTGGTTAATTTTGAAAAGTTTTTTTCATTTTTCTCAAAACTACCCAAACTGAGATACAAGGTTTTTGAATTTCACCGATGATATATGTCCTGCATGCACATTTTAAGTTTTAACCTTTAGTGTTCTGGGACGGTATTCATGTCGAGATAGCATGAGACTTAGCATGATGCTAACTTAGAAGCTCTTCCAATGTCCTATAGGATTTAATAGGACTTTTGGAAGAGCTTCTAAGTTAGCATCATGCTAAGTCTCATGCTATCTCGACATGAATACCGTCCCAGGATATTTGTGACCCAGCACCACAAAAGGGACATTAAGTCGCTGGGCTAGTTTCTCACAACAGGCTTGGAAAGTCAAAAATATTATTTTTTGTCAATTTTGAGTTATGGGTATTTTCGTGTTCTCTAACATCTTATATTTCATATTTGTAAAGGACAAAATGGTCTTATAAGTGTTTTAAAATGAGTAGGTCAGCTAGGCTAGACTTTAGACTTTTCTCAAAATGGTCGATGCTCACCCTACTAACTTTAAATGCTCATAACTCTGGAACAAAAAAAGATATAAGAATTGTTCTTATACCATTAGAAAGAGACTTGTGTAAAGTTTTCAAATGTATAATTTTTTCAGCTTGACACTTAATGTCCCTTTCGTGGTGCTGGGTCACATTTGACCCGTGGACTGTATTACCATACCTGTATATTCTGAGAGAGCAACACATTTGACTGAAACTATTAACAAAAATTGACTAAAAAAAACAACGCCCTGAAAGTCTTCACAATTATACCTCGAGTTCAGCAAGTCATTCGGAAGGAACTACCTACAGAATGTTGTTGTTGTTGTTGTTGTCGTTCCCTGGCTTAAAGACTCCAGGGATCATCCCAACAGCCAAAGCAATTGACTATGGTACAAATGCACCAGCTAGGGATGAGAACATTACATGTGTGACCGTTTTTGATTACCCCGCCACGTGGGCAGCCACACTCCGACTTCGGAGGATTTTGGACTGACGATGTTATGCTAGGAGCTTGCCATGGCTAAAGACAATCCCCGCATAACTATGCAGAACATAACATTTTAATGTAGCTTTGGTGTTCTAGCTTATGTCAATTGGTCTGACGCAGCCTTATGCCAAGGCGCTGCCTTCAGAATAAGCTCCCTTTACTCATTAATATTTAGGGGCTGTGCACATTACATGCAAAAACCTTGTGCGCTTATCCGCAAATAAGTAAAAGAAAAGTAAGAAATAAGCGGATAACACAACCACACACGGAAACGCATGTGCTTACCCCATCCGTTTATTCCTTACTTTCTTTTACCTGTTTGGTTTTTGGTATATTCTAGTCACAGAGACTTATCTCTGTGAAATTTGGGCTGCTCTCCCCTGGAGAGCGCTTGGCCACAAGTGCATTGTCTACCATTAAAAACATTTTTTTGGGGGGCACAGGGTGTGAAGGGGGGGGGGGGGGCACACTTGAAAAACCTAGCTATCAATTTGGCCATACCTGGCAGTCGGATTGCTCCCTGCTCTTGCCGACTTTCAACTGCCGTGGGATTTTTACGTGCGTAAAGCGCACGGGTCAGACTAGCTTTAAGTCCCCATCCGAAGGACTGGACGTTCAGTTCGATCTTCCTGTCGAACTAGATAGAAAGGGCGAGTCCGGGATTCGAACCCGGGTCACTCACGTTGCAGTCACGCATTACATTTGGCAGGCGAACGTCTTAGCCGCTCTGCCACCTTTCTCACTTTGCGGATATGCGCTCGAGGTTTCCGCGTGTAGTGTGCACAGCCCCTTATGCGATGGATAGTAAAGGTAAGCTGAGGTCCGGGCTGGATAATTTGCCAGGCACAGGCTTTGGTGGTTGCACTTAGTGTGTCCAACAATTTATAGGGCGAAGTGATTTAACCCTTTCACCACCAAAGTCGCATTTTAGCACCACTGTGATTTAACACCTATGTTACTAAAAGGCATCAAATTGGGGTCTATTATCCAAAGACCCTATTGTCTTAGTTTTGGGAAGTAAGGTTAGAGAAGAATCCCCAATACTGCAGATGGATTTTGTTCTCTACCCAGGTAAATTCAATGGATTTTTTTGGGCTGAAATATGGCTGGCGGTGAAAGGGTTAAGCAACACACGCAACAACAGTGGATGTTTTTTTCTTTCTCGTCCAGCATTTGGCCAGGCATCCCATGAAGCCCCTCCGGCCTACGGACATCACCAGCCGAGAACAACCAAGCCGCTGATGAGGCCACGCAGCTACGAGAACATCCAGGCCTCCTCCCAAGCTGATAATGTGGTGAGCAAAGAGGCTGTTAATTGTGTGTTTTGGGGTTTTCTTAACACTCGTTGCATTGCGTTGTATTTTAATAGCACTGAAATCTCTTTAACTCAATTGCATCGCAACGATTTTGTTTTATTGAAAAAACTCACTAACCACTCCAGCCATACACACAAGCAAAACATACATAAAGAAATGGAGAAATGAAAGAAGATTACGGGTTTTTACTTCATGTTTAGACATAGGGAAGTGGTAGATCAGACCTTTTTTTTTATATATAGACCATGTAGAAAAACTCTCTACACCGATTGGTTCCCCCACAACAAACCACTACAAAAGCAAAGTCAGAGGCAAAATTGTGGTCTAAGGGAGCAAAGCGAGTTTACAAGTGACCAAGGTATGATGTGCACACAGATTTACTTTCCTTGAAGCAAATGCATCAAATTGACAGCTATCTATTAATTCTGGACATATATGGCCGGAACGACTTGAATGAGTTAACTTTTAGCACGCTGCAGGCGCACTGTGTCGCCGAGTAGATACTCTCCCCTGCAACTGCAGGTGCCCTGTGTCGCCCAGAGAGGGGTACTCAAAACCAACACTTCGCGGACGTTGTTCCCGTTACTAAAAATGGAAACAATCTTATTTTCGCTTCAGAATGAGGCTCAGTCAACATCCGTTTTTTACAGTCAGCCGCCATATTGCTTTTATAACACTTTACTTAATTTTGCAAAGTTTTGTTCGGTCAGAAAGTCAAGTTTCCTATCAAACATGGCAGATTTTCGTGTTGGCGAAGCTTTCCTAATAATATATTCTTAATGATATTTCCGTGAGTTATTTCGATAAAAGTGATCCTAGACATGACTTTATTAGTCAATGGGCGAACTCAGAAGCATTCTGCTTTCATTCCACAGTGCCAAAACAGTAAGTCAACACTTTCGCTTTGTAGTTTTTGCTTTTATTGTATGATTTTTCTTTTCAACAACAAAACATGAATGGACAACAACATGCATAGTAACAAAACTTTCCTCAATTATTTCTTTATTAGTATTCCAATAATCAGGTCTTCACACAGCAAATAGAGAAAATGACAGCATTTTCAATCAAGTGGGTTCAGGTGTTTTTCACTGCCTCAAAAAGAATGCAGTGGCAGAGTATGGAACATCAGAAATAATGCAGTGTGCTAAAGGTCAATAAGATCACAGAGTTACTGGAACATCTTCAAACTGATAAGATTGTGCATGTGGGGTTTTTTGTTTTTGTTTTTGTCTGTATTATCTGTTGATACGTGATTTGCTATAATTTCCCCCAGGGAATACCGGGGGATCTTTCAGTACAAACAGTTCCCCCACCTTCTGGAAGTTCTGTGCTCGCAACTTCCTCTAATATGTCACTCTCTTTGACTGCCTTTCCTTCTCTTACTATCATCTACTATTTTTCTGACTTATTGTTCCATTTGCCAGTCTTTAAAAAAAAAAAATCTTCCAAATAATTTTCTCATTTTAGAGCTCCTCCAAAATCGGAATGTGTCGGCTGAATGCAGCAGGGGGACCAGTGAAAACTGAAATTTGGAACCATATGTACCTACCCATTATGGCCTGGGAGCGCAGAATTAGAAGAAGTAGTTATAATTTAATTATGTATTTACCAGCGTATAATGTTACTTACCTATGTGAAGAGTTAATTTAAGGATAGTTTTGATTGAAATTTAAGTGGAAGGGGAGAGGAAAACATTGCAAGTGACTTTTAATTTGATACATGATTTGAAAACAAAAAGAGAGAGAAAAACATAAAGAATAAAACGCAGTTGTAGTCCTGTCTCAGACCTCCGACTTGGCAATTGCTAAAGCACCTAACTGTCCCATATAGTGGAAATTTCCTTTGCTATTAATGGTATCTTGGTGTTTCAGAACCGTCAGACGTCAGACCCGGCGGCAGAGCAGGGCCCTAACCGCCCCCATATCGGGAATCCCCATTACTATTTATAGTATCGTTGCATTGTTTTAGAATTGTCAGACGTCAGCCATGGCAGCGGCCAGGGGATTAAGCGTCCCATGTCAGGAATTCCCATCACTATTGACAGTGTCCTGTTATTTCAGAACCGCCCCATATCGGGAATTCCCATTACTATTGATAGTATCCTGTTATTTCAGAACCTCCCCATATTGGGAATTCCCATCACTATTGATGGTATCCTGTTATTTCAGAATCGCCCCATTTCTGGAATTCCCATTGCTATTGGTAGTATCCTGTTATTTCAGAATCATCAGATTTTAGCCCCGGCAGCAGCACGGGGCCCTAACCACCCCATATCGGGAATCTCCATTACTATAAATAGTATCCTGTTATTTCAGAATTGTCAGACGTCAGCCCCGGCAGAAGCGCGGGGACCTAACCGCTCTATATCGGGAATCCCCATTACAATGAATAGTATCCTGTTATTTCAGAATCGTCAGACGTCAGCCCCGGCAGCAGCTCGGGGCCCTAACCGCCCCATATCAGGAATCCCCATTACTATAAATAGTATATTGTTATTTCAGAATCGTCAGACGTCAGCCCCGGCAGCAGCACGGGGCCCTAACCACCTCATATCGGGAATTCCCATTACTATAAATAGTATCCTGTTATTTCAGAATCGTCAGACGTCAGCCCCAGCAGCAGCGCGGGGCCCTAACCGCCCCATATCGGGAATCCCCAGATCCCAGCATCCCACTGTCACCAGAGACGACAAGAGAGGGCTGGTCGTCTCCAACTCTAAAATGGTCAGTCACTTTGTCTCAAGTTATTAGAAAATGTATTTCATTGTTGGAGAGAAGGCGATAGTGTTTCCAACAGATTTGAGTCAGTGAGTAGTTTGTTGGCAAAGGTTTGCACTACAGTGTAGATCTACAGTCATGACACATATACACAGCACATATGCAGGCGCGCACATACACACACACACACGTACGCACACACGCACGCATGCACACACACACACACACACACACGATGTCTCTATCAGCGTCTATGTCTCAATCTTTTTTTCTTGACCCACCTCTTCCCTTTCAAAGTATGATTGTATTTCTATTTATATTTTGTACATAATGTATTTGCTAGTCATGATTTATGTATGATTTGTTTTTGATATTTGTTCATTGTGCTTTGGTTCCGTACGCCAAGTTTCATTGTTGATCGTTACATTTTATTGATTCAGTATGTTTTTTCTTTTCATGACGACAGGATGAAAAAAAGCTTATAGCTTACTCTTTTATCGTCATTAAAGATAATTTTGACTTGACTTGACACACAGAAACAGACACAGACACACACACACAAAAAGTGAGTTGAAAAAACAAAAGAAGAAAAAAGCATAAGTTCACCGCATCATTGTTGGAGCAATGTATGGTCAGGTCAGGTCAGGTAGTTAGGACATTTGGCCTCACGGCCTCTTCACTGTCCTGTCATTTTTGTTTGAACTTTTACACAGCTGAGAGGTTTTTATATTTTGTTTTTGGCGAATCTGCCTTTTAGTCATGCTTATATTGTAGTTTTGATATGTTGGTGTATTTATCAAGGAGGTTTTTGAATTGTGTTCGATTCTGTGCTCGTTTAATATGTGCAGGAAGAGTATTCCATAACTTTGTTACTCTGTTAGAAAATGATTTTTTTCTAATATTAGTTCGGCTGTACTGGGTTAGTATTTTTAAATCACTGTTACATGGTCTTGAATCAGTTGTTAGCTGGAACAAAGATTTATTAGTATTGTTATCACTGTGAAAAAGTTGTATGTGTTTATTTAATGTATGATATGATGGAATGAAAAATAGATTAAGAGAAAATATACAGATCATTTGGTTACATTATTCACGATCACGTATGCCATCATTTCATGATGAAGTAGGGAAAAAAAGATTAAAGCATGCCCTAAGCTGTCATTTTAGAAGTACTAACTGCTCTACTAAAATGTATGCGTCAGCATGCGCAAACAAGACAAATACAAACTCTCTGACCTTGCTTTTAACATCTTGGATCGTGTTATCTGGTCAAAAAGTAAATGTTTGCTTATAACTTTGAATAATTAAGCAGCTCAAAAGCAAACATAAGTCATGTACATTTAATGCAAAGACATGCACAAGTATGTATGGTGGCATGATAGTAAAAAGTAGTAGTATGCACATTGTGACAAATCACACACATGCACGCACGCACACGCACACACGCACACACACACACAGTCGGTAAAATAATATAGTAAAAAGCCCCATTGCTTGTTCGCCAATTGATTTGGTTTTCTCTCTCCTCCCAGGTGCCCAGCCAACGGCCTATTTCAGCCTGTTCGCCAATTGATTTGGTTTTCTCTCTCCTCCCAGGTGCCCAGCCAACGGCCTATTTCAGCCTGTTCGCCAATTGATTTGGTTTTCTCTCTCCTCCCAGGTGCCCAGCCAACGGCCTATTTCAGCCTCCAACCCTAGATCCAAACCAGTGTATGGGCGAAAGCAGTTCAACAATGCCGGCAACAACCCGTCCGCCGGGGCCCCCAAGGCGATGTTTGGCAGCTACGCCCAGGCCTACGGAACCATCAGCTCTTCTCAGCTGGCCTCTCTACAAGGCAGGAAGTCATGAACATTACTGAGCCAACACATCTTGCAAGTCACCAAATGATATACCTGTGTCTGTTATGATTACTTTAGTAGTCCAAGCTGTTTGCCACAGGCAACGTAAGCGGAAAATGCAACCTTAGTGCCAACTTGTGTCATGAAGCCAACTTGTTTGATCAGTCATGATAGTCAGTCAAGTCTGAAATCCCCCTCCCCCCACCCCCCTCCATCCCCTCCCCCACCCCCCTCCATCCCCTATCCACCTTTACAATAACTTGTCACAAGCCATCCTCCACCTCCATTACTGATTTTGAGATTGTAAAAACTACTGTGTGCTATGTT
>JAGGCT020001651.1:0-30000 GCA_017654935.2 Phymorhynchus buccinoides
TAAAGAAAACATCCAGATGTTATAAATACAGTTTAGATGAAGTTTCGAATTGGAACAGCCAAATACGCAGCATCGATCTGGCATTTTTCAAAAAAAGTAAGGACTAAGATGGCGGTCTCCCATAATATGGCGCTCCTTGTGGCCGGATATGACGACACGTGGGTACCAGCAATAGGCCAAACATGACAAAAACAAATTAGTTTTTTTTGTTTTGTAATAAACATTTTTATTCCTTTTTCATATATGCACACGTAAACCAAAGAAAACAAAAATAAAAGACAACATGAAACCATCACATACTTAAACAATAAACGACTGAACAAATTAGTTGACGACATAGGGTTGACGTTACTTTAAACTTGACATAAACTTAACATTCCCTCATTATTTGCATTCTTTCGTATTTTCTTCAGCAATAGGGCATTTGCCGCATGCTGGCGACCTTGAATTTCACTGAGTTGAATTAGAAAGGTCAGCGTAACTCGGACAGAATGAGTGTGGGCAAATTAGTAGTCTAGTATAGAGAACAAACACTCGTGGCAAATTCCCTGTTGCACCAAGGTGATTTTAACCCTCTCACGGCTGCATACGCCAGATCTGACCGATTTTTTCTTTACCATTGGCTCCCGTAGCCCCCGATTGCGCCCGGTCTAGTAGTTTCACTTTCACTTTTGCCCTACCCACAATGCAATATACTAAGTTAGTTCTTCCTGTTCCTGACTCTCAGTGGTCCGTTTTTGGTTCTTACAGCAAGGGAAAGGACCCACTAGTCTTTTTGAACGGATTTTTCGAAGTGACCCAATTTTTTTTCTTCTTTCCACGTGACGTGCGCAGTATTGACTCGGCGCGATGCTCGGAGCGCCATTACGGATTTTTTAATTCCAATTCATGGTTTGTTGTGTGACAGTGTGTTAGCTTTGGAATGAAAATATCATCATTGCTATTCAATATGCATCTTTCAGAAATTAAATGTGAGTTAGACTTTATTCTGGGTGATTTTTTTAAATAAAAGATTTGGTGTGATGTTCGGAGTTACTTCCCATCACTTGGTATTCAATATAGATTATCGGTTCGATTGATCAGAGTGAGAGGGTTAAGGTCAATGGCGATCAGGTGTGAGCACTGATAACTGGAATTGCAGAAGTGGCACAGTGTGTGGGCCTACCTGTAGAGCTCACTGAGGTCCCAGTGGTGGGGTGGCCAGGTGAACAAACTCTGTTCAACACCACACCTGAAAGCAGCCAACAAACGAAAGTTAAAACAAAGCAAGAAGCAGCTTTTATTCTTTCAAGCGTGAATCAAAAAAATCTGGTGGCATAGGTTCTAAAACATTCTTAGGCCGGGTTCACATTAGACGCGTAAGTTCTGGACGGAAAACCCTAAATAAGTGGAAGAAAGGATAGAAGTGTACGCAGATAGCGGAAATTCGGACACGTGCGCAAATCTTTTCCCTTCTTTGTTTCACTTATTTATGGATTGCGCACGGGTTTCCACATGGAATATCCGATTATGTGTGTACACGGCCTAATGGTGTGACAGTAGTTAGCGCATTTGTGAAGCATAGGTGAAGCCATTAGTGGCAGCTGCTGCTGCCGCAAGTATAAAGAAAGTTAACATTGGCCTGTTTGCTATGTATTATTTTTATCGTGCTGTTGGCTGGCTTTGCACAACGTTGACTCTTCTTCTTTCACAAAACAACCACCATCAACTTGATGATGGCTCTGCTGTGGTAGAAATTGGGGGACTCCAGTGTAGCGACAATCAGTTTCTGCGGGGTTCAGTGACATGGAGGATGGGGGGAGGATGATTTGAACGGAGGTCGTGGACCGGATCCCAGGAAAGATAGTGGTATTAATTTGATGGACTTAGAGTTATCACGTTATGATGGAACACGCTGCCACACATCTAGACTAATATTATTCCTGGTGACCAGAAGGATGCTGAATGTTAACCCTTTCACCGCCAAAGTCGCATTTTAGCACCACAGTGATTTAACACCTATGTCACTAAAAGGCATCAAATTGGGGTCTATTATCCAAAGACCCTATTGTCTTAGTTTGAGAAGGATAGACCATATATATGTCACAGAAGAATCCCCAATACTGCAGATGGATTTTGTTCTCTACCAAGGTAAATTTAATGGAGAATTTTGGCTGAAATATGGCTGCCGGTGAAAGGGTTAATTGCAACGGATTCAGCGTTATTATGCTGTGATGGACTTTGTCATGACTGTGACCAGAGGCTTGTTGATATTGTCTATACTAATAGCATTACGTTGGGACTTACCGTTATTATGACTGGTGACCAGAGGAATATCGATGATGCTGTTGATGTGGAAGACGGGGGCTCCCTCCTCCCCCTGCCCCTCATCGGCCCAGCACACCCCCGCCTGTCCCACCATGTCGCACACACCTTGGTAGGCCGAGGTCAGCTGGGGGGTCAGGCCCCCGCAGTTCTGCAGTGCCTTGTGCTGGTGCTGCACCAACTGCAGGAGAGCTGCGATCAGACTGCAAGAAAAAACCCATCAACTATGACAGGAATGTTCAAAAGTAATTAAACTATTGGCACGAGAGAGAGTGGAGAAAGGATGGGCTCCAGGTTGACCCACCTCCAGATTGCATCGGTGCAACTCCCCAGAATGACCAAAAAATGAAGTTTCATAAACGTTTTAGCTGTACCTTTTTATCTCATGCCAGTTTTAAAACTCATTTTCCTGATGAAGAGATAATAAAAATCTTGAAAGCATTGGTGTTTTGTGGCTTTTTTAAAATAAAAAAACCTGAAAGACAGGGGTCCAGGGGCCGTCACGGGCCCTAGCAGGGTACAGGAGCAGAGCCCCGTTGGACGATTCAAGAGGGGCAACACAAGAGCGAGAGATAACGAGACAGATAGTTATAATGATGGACAGAGATAGTTTGACTTTGAGTCCGATAAGCCTTATAAAATGATTACACTGCCTTTTGAAAACAATACTACAGCATCACCATGCTGTTTTCAAGTTAACCCGAGAGAGACTGAACAGCCAAGTTCAAAACGCCCCAAATCGCTTGTGGATGAAGTTCAGTTTCTGGTAAAAATTAAAAAAATGAAATCAGTGTAAAACTGAAAGAGTACCACCCATGAGATTGGTGGGGTCCGAGAGTAGCTGTATGTGTGTCAATGTAGGATAAAAAATGGTGACAGTCCTGAGATGACCATAGCTGCTAACGGGACAATAATAGACTAACTAACCATGAAAAAAAAGAAAGAATATTCAAAAGCTTGAAACATGACGAAAATTATCTATAGGAATAAATCAACTATTGTAATTTTGTAACTAGAGCGCTAAGACGCTAGATCACCAGCCGCGCGGCAGCATTTTGGGCTGCAGTGATTCACCTTGCGGCTGACTCGAATAGCGAACCTTTATTTCACAAGGGTGAGAGAGAGAGAGAGAGAGAGAGAGAGAGAGAGAGAGAGAGAGATATGTTTGAAGTGCAATACTCAGTGTGACAGAGCATAACACAGTGCGGAAACAATGATCTTACGTTTCACTGGCGACAGCCTCCTGTTCCTGAGCTCTGGCCAGTCACCTTAGGTGGTGGATGTAGTGTGATGTGTGTACTGTATTTGAAGTGCAATACACAGTGTGACAGCATAAACAATGATCTTACGTTTCACTGGCGACGGCCTCCTGTTCCTGAGCTCTGGCCAGTCGCCTCAGGTGGTGGATATAGTGTAATATAGTATGATGTGTGTACTGTATTTGTAGTGCAATACTCGGTGAGACAGAGCAGAACACAGCGTGGAAACAATGATCTTAAGTTTCACTGGCGACAGCCTCCTGTTCCTGTGCTCTGGCCAGTCGCCTCAGGTGGTGGATATAGTGTAATATAGTATGATGTGTGTACTGTATTTGTAGTGCAATACTCGGTGAGACAGAGCAGAACACAGCGTGGAAACAATGATCTTAAGTTTCACTGGCGACAGCCTCCTGTTCCTGTGCTCTGGCCAGTCGCCTCAGGTGGTGGATATAGTGTAATATAGTATGATGTGTGTACTGTATTTGTAGTGCAATACTCGGTGAGACAGAGCAGAACACAGCGTGGAAACAATGTTCTTAAGTTTCACTGGCGACAGCCTCCTGTTCCTGTGCTCTGGCCAGTCGCCTCAGGTGGTGGATGTAGTGTTATATAGTGTGATGTGTGTACTGTATTTGAAGTGCAATACACAGTGTGACAGCATAAACAATGATCTTACGTTTCACTGGCGACAGCCTCCTGTTCCTGTGCTCTGGCCAGTCGCCTCAGTTGGTGGATGTAGTGTAATATAGTATGATGTGTGTACTGTATTTGTAGTACAATACTCAGTGTGACAGCAGAACACAGTGTGGAAACAATGATCTTACGTTTCACTGGTGACGACCTCCTGTTCCTGAGCTCTGGCCTCAGGTGGTGGATGTGTGATGTGTGTACTACTGTACTGTATTTGAAGTGCAGTACTCAGTGTGACAGCAGAACACAGTGTGGAAACAATGATCTTACGTTTCACTGGCGACGGCCTCCTGTTCCTGAGCTCTGGCCAGTCGCCTCAGGTGGTGGATGTAGTGACGGGCGTCGTTCACCTCCACCTCCAGAGACATCTTCTGGGTGCTCAGCTCCAACATCTGACAACAACAACGATCGTGTTAACAACAACAGCAGACCTGGTTACCCCTTACACTTGTTGTCTGTATAAGAAATGTGCAATCTCAGTGTAAAACCGAAAAACATTTAGTCCTTTTCATTAAAACCTTATAGTACTGTTAACTACATTTAAAAATGTATACCAAGAATTGAAAAGCATGATCATCGGTTCTGAATTGCAGCAGAGGTCCAAATTGTCTAGAAGAATGCTATTCACAACATGTAAATTAACCATGTCTGGATCAGCTTAGCAAAAAAAGATGATAAGTTTGTAAGCAGAGCAGGGCTCCCAATCGTCCCGCAAAACAATGGGTCCCTGGGACACCACTTACAGCATAGAGGGTCATAGAGGCGGGATAGAGGGTCCCTGTGACCCTCTGCAAATTCTTTTGGAGAGTCCTTTAGAATTTTAGTACTTCATAGACCCCCAAATGGGGGTCCCTGGGAGCCCTGCAGAGAAAACAAATTGCGTAGAGTCCACAGTGTGGATACCTGGGAGGGTATTGAAGTGCTGCCGCTGGTCCCTTCCTTCACCTGGCAGTGCAGGGAGTGCAGGGCCTGGGTGTTGGTGTGCAGCTGTGAGCACAGAGACTGTCGCTCCGTCTCCTGAGACAGCACCTTCCTCTGCAGGCTGTCCATCTCTCCCTGGATCTTCTCCACTCTCTGTCAACACAACACATTATGATTATCATCCCACTCAGCCTGGGTGTTGGTGTGCAGCTGTGAGCACAGAGACTGTCGCTCCGTCTCCTGAGACAGCACCTTCCTCTGCAGGCTGTCCATCTCTCCCTGGATCTTTTCCACTCTCTGTCAACATACCAAATTAGATCTGCAACATGCCATACCTATTCCAAGTCTAGTTTAACAGCTCTACACCACATGATAACGAATCACTCTGTTGTTATTCAGTTGTGAGCACAGAGACTGTCTTTCCATCTCCCGAGACAGCACCTTCCTCTGTAGGCATAGACGGCTGCCTTTATTTCCCTATATGAATCAATTAACTCTGCTTGAAAAGAAGAGGCATAGATGGTTGCCTACTGACCTCGGGCAGAGCGTTGCTGTCTCGCAGTGAAGCCCGGCGCAGGCCTTTCCTGCACAGCCTCCACTGGGTGTGCCTCATGGAGATCTCCTGCCTTTATTTCCCTATATGTATCAATTAACTCTGCTTGAAAAGAAGAGGCATAGATGGTTGCCTACTGACCCCGGGCAGAGCGTTGCTGTCTCGCAGTGAAGCCCGGCGCAGACCTTTCCTGCACAGCCTCCACTGGGTGTGCCTCATGGAGATCTCCTGCCTTTATTTCCCTATATGTATCAATTAACTCTGCTTGAAAAGAAGAGGCATAGATGGTTGCCTACTGACCCCGGGCAGAGCGTTGCTGTCTCGCAGTGAAGCCCGGCGCAGACCTTTCCTGCACAGCCTCCACTGGGTGTGCCTCATGGAGATCTCCTGCCTTTATTTCCCTATATGTATCAATTAACTCTGCTTGAAAAGAAGAGGCATAGATGGTTGCCTACTGACCCCGGGCAGAGCGTTGCTGTCTCGCAGTGAAGCCCGGCGCAGACCTTTCCTGCACAGCCTCCACTGGGTGTGCCTCATGGAGATCTCCTGCCTTTATTTCCCTATATGTATCAATTAACTCTGCTTGAAAAGAAGAGGCATAGATGGTTGCCTACTGACCCCGGGCAGAGCGTTGCTGTCTCGCAGTGAAGCCCGGCGCAGACCTTTCCTGCACAGCCTCCACTGGGTGTGCCTCATGGAGATCTCCTGCCTTTATTTCCCTATATGTATCAATTAACTCTGCTTGAAAAGAAGAGGCATAGATGGTTGCCTACTGACCCCGGGCAGAGCGTTGCTGTCTCGCAGTGAAGCCCGGCGCAGACCTTTCCTGCACAGCCTCCACTGGGTGTGCCTCATGGAGATCTCCTGCCTTTATTTCCCTATATGTATCAATTAACTCTGCTTGAAAAGAAGAGGCATAGATGGTTGCCTACTGACCCCGGGTAAAGCGCTGCTGTCCCGCAGTGAAGCCCGGCGCAGACCCTTTGTGCTTCCTGTACAGCCTCCACTGGCTGTGCCTCACGGAGATCTCCTGCCTCAATGTTTTATTTTCCTGTATCATAAATCCATGGGTGCAACTACACAAAATGAAAAAATCCTGAAAGGCCGGGGTCCAGGGGTAATGTTCCCCTTAGTTAGTTAGGTAATGTCCCCCTGCAGCTGAAGCAAAAATTGATTTATGAAGGTATTTTAGTTTGCTTTTTCCACAATTTATACAAATGCTTATTTTAAGTGTTTGAAAAATACAGTAGACACACAAAGATCTTGTTTGACAAAAAAAAAAAAAAAAGGAACTCCCTTTTCTGGTAAAATTCAAAAACAGGAAATCCTTGTATACCAGGAAAAGTTGCACCCATGTAAATCAATTAACTCGGATTAAAAAAGAGATATGGTTTGACCACTGACCCCGGGCAGAGCGTTGTTGTCCATCATGGAAGCTCGGCGCAGCCCTTTGTGCTTCCTGTAGAGCCTCCACTGGCTGTGCCTCATGGAGATCTCCTGCCTCAGCTGCCGGTCCCTCAGGCACCGGCGCTCCTTGTAGGCCGCCTGCAGACTGCTGTGAAGGCTGGACACAACAGCCAACATCATCATTATGGAAGATGCATTGGTATGAGGCTGTATCAGACCACTTAATAATAAAGAAAGCTT
Organism: Phymorhynchus buccinoides; assembly: GCA_017654935.2. Classification (NCBI taxonomy): domain Eukaryota; kingdom Metazoa; phylum Mollusca; class Gastropoda; order Neogastropoda; family Raphitomidae; genus Phymorhynchus; species Phymorhynchus buccinoides. Next base: position 7,375 of record JAGGCT020001651.1, read on the forward strand.
ATATAGCACATTCCAGGCTGGCTGCTCATGGCGCTTTACAAAAACCCCCAAAACATTTAACCAAATGACATCAATACCCATGCTCGCACGCACACAAGCACACACACTGACAACACAGCATATCATTTACATGTGCATACACACATACATACATACGTACATACATACATACACTTATGCCTACACATGCACGAGCACACACGTGCATAAGCTAGACCGCCAAGGCTACATCAAAATGTTGCTATGCTCTGCAGGGTTGTGCGGGGATTGTCTTAAGCCATGACAAGCTCCTAGCATAACATAATCAGTCTAAAATCCTCCGAAGTCGGTGTGTGGCTGCCCACGTGGCGGGGTAATCAAAAACGGTCACACACGTAATGTTCTCATCCTTAGCTGGTGCATTTGTACCATAGTGTTCAAGTGCTTTGGCTGTTGGGATGATCCCTGGAGTGTTTAAGCCAGGGTAAGACAAACAAACAAATCATTATGGAAGCATCCTTTTGTTACCACATACCGCTAGTCCCACACACTGTTGTTTGTGCGTGTGTGCAACGCACGCGTAGTTATATTCTGGATGGGCTTGTGTGTGTGTGTGTGTGTGTGTATGTGCGCGCGCGCATGCGCAGGGCTCCCAATCGTCCCGCAAAACAAGGTGTCCCAGGGACTCCTTCACTTACAGTAGAGAGGGTCCTAGAGGCGGGATAGAGGGTCCCAATGGCATAGCGAATGCTAAAAAGAATGTTTCTAATGCATCCCTGGGACCCCCTGCACATTCTTTTAGAGGGTCCTTTAGTGCTTCATAGACCCCCAAATGGGGGTCCCAGGAAGCCCTGATGCGCTTATGTGGGTTTGACAGACAAAAGCACACAGAGACATAGTGTGGGAATAGTGGGGTGTGGGACTCTTTATATCATGGATGTAAAATTAATGTGAGACTAGCAGTATGTGGTAACGAAAGTATGCTTCCATCATTGTGATTGCATGGAAATAGTACAGTGGAACCTCCTTTATAAGACTCCCTCCCATATAAGACCTACTTCTCCGAGACATTGCCCTTCTTTGTAAGTATTAAAATTACCCCCCTTATAAGACCCCTCCCTTATAAGACCTCATTTTGGATGATTTTTGAAGGTCTTATAAGGGAGGTTCCACTGTACCCAAAATAATTTAAAAACACACACACTGATACAGCTATCTCTATACACAAACATTAAGTATAGTCCATCATCGTGCTTGAGAAAAGAACCATTACATTCTGAAATTTATGGAAAGCTACAACTTAAGCGCTGATTTTCTTTCTTTTTTTAACCCTTTCACCGCCAATGTCGCATTTATGCACCACAATGGTTTAACACCCATGTCGCTAAAAGGCATCAAATCAGGGCTTGTTATCCGAACACCCTAATTATCGTAACTTTGGGAGGTAATGTTAGGCCTAATGTTAGACATGTCACAGAGGAATTCCCAATATTGCAGAATTTTTTTTATTCCCTTCCCAGTTAAGTTTAATGGTATTTTGGGCTAAAAGAATGGCTGGCGGTGAAAGGGTTAATATGAAACAGGTACACTAACACACATGATTATAAATGTACGCACTCACACACACTACACATCTTATGGGCTAAAAAAAGGTAAAGGTCCCATAGCCTATCGGCCGTAGGGGCAGTGAATTGTTAGAGGTTCACCGCGTCAAGGGCACGGCATCATGGAAGGCAGAGCCCAACCCTCTCCTTCCGCCGCCTTTAACCTTCCCTGAACATCGGCCGTAGGGGCAGTGAACTGTTAGAGGTTCACCGCGTCAAGGGCACGGCATCATGGAAGGCAGAGCCCAACCCTCTCCTTCCGCCGCCATTAACCTTCCCTGAACGTCGGCCGTAGGTGCAGTGAACTGTTAGAGGTTCACCGCGTCAAGGGCACGGCATCATGGAAGGCAGAGCCCAACCCTCTCCTTCCGCCGCCTTTAACCTTCCCTGAACGAATCAGGTACCCATTCACTGCTGCTTATGGGGTACAGCATTGATAGATAACATCAATCATAATCTTATGAATGGTTACACTGATGCTATTGGTTAAATGGGATGTTGTCATTGCCTATAAGCATAACATGACTCCTTGTCAAAAGGAGTCTGCAATATTGGAGGAAATCCACCTAACTTGCTTGCTTAGTTTTGTGTGTGCGTGCGAATGGTTAGATTGATACACATTACCAGGCAGAACAAATGTATGATGCAAGATATGATCTTTATTGATAAACTACTTTGCTTTAACAACATTAAGACCAGTTACATTCACTCGTAATATTCGTTTTACTTTTCTAACCGAGTTGTCCAATACTGCAATAATTTGTCAACTAACATGATTAAGGCTGCACCTAACATAAAATATTCTGGACCAAGACACATCGATGTCAAATTTTTTATACTACTTTCGATTAATTTTTAAAAAAAAAAGAAAGAAAAAAGAGAAGATAAAGTCCATCCCATATTTTGTTAAATTTCATAGTTTAGCTGTAGAAAGCAAGCCACGCTGAAACATACCAAGTCACAAACGAGAAAGGGCGCCAAAAGGCTGCAAGGCCCACTTCTAGCCCTAATCACTACTACTACCAGAGAAAAATACTGACCCCTGCAGCCGAGCAGGCAGACACAGTGACTCTGCATTAGTGATAGCAGGCGTCTGGCACTGCTGCAGTTGGGTCTTCAGCTCAGTGATCTGGAAACACAAATAAATACATAAAAATATTATGTCCACTGAAATCTTCATGCCTTTATGCAGAATCACACAATAGCTGAGCACAGCTAAAACAGTATGAATGCTAAGAAAAATGAATGAATGGATTCATGTTCACAGAACATTATCATTAATACAGACAGTAATCTTAAACATTGACACATTATGGTTACCATTTGTCCTGGCAGGGGAGAACACAATATGATAATTTTAATAGGTCAAAGATCTATCACCAGGGCCTCAGGACATCATTGTTTATATGAAAAACAAAGTTATAAAATAATACACAAAATTACTTATACGATAAGAAAAACAAACGAACAAACAAAAAAATCTAACTAAATTTTTTTTTTTTAACAACAAACTTTTCACTGAAAATATCTGATCACCTGAAAGTCCGCCCTGTCCCAATAACTAACAAAGCTACATCATATAACTAAAAACATCAATTGACAATATTTGTTACCAAAACTGAGGCAATAGCAAGGACACTTTTAGAGCTTACACAAAGAAAGGGCACTTGCCTCTCAGCTTGCCATTGAAGCCACATTCTACAAGCCGTTCCTTGTAAATTTCACAAGCTATCATTCATCCTTTATGATGCTAATAGGTCCCCATGGAGGATTGGCAGGTTCAGCAGCATTCACCCTTAGCATGCCTAAGTTCACATCTAGCTTCACTCACACTACCATAGTGAGTATTATAAGCGGTCGGGTTGTGATCAGTGTTTGCGTAAGCTAAGTGCCTTTGGGCAAACAGCGATACTTATTTCTGACCCACCTCTCTGCGTAGCTCTTCCACAATCTTTCCGTACTGGCTCACGTGGAAATCCACACTCAGCACGTTCTTCTTCATCTGCACACACAGCACAAACACCAATTATTTTTGTCATTTCAAAAATAATAAAATTCACACACACACTTTAGTGACGGTTGCAAATCAGAGTTATCATTCGAACTTAAGATAAGAGGATAGGGCATTTTAAGTTTATGACAACAGATTAATATGTACTTGAGCACATGAAACATTTTGATTTTTCTCTTTATTGCATTACATTTTGAGAGATACAGACACATTAGCGTCACTTTAAACAAACAGCTAAAAGGTACACACACAAAATACATCATTCAGCAACAGGGGCAGATCACAGTACTTACATTGAGACGTATGTTCTTTGCCCTGTCTGCATACTTCAGGGTATTGTAGGTGTCTTCGTAAGACAGTTCTGAGGGACTGTGAAAACAAACAGTGCACAATAGTGACGAGATCAGCGGACAGTGGTACATCACCTACTCTTTAACTCATTTGCATCGCAACGATTTTGAATTATTAAAAAACCCTCACAAATCACTCCAGCCATACACACAAACAAAACAGACATAAACAAAAGGAGAAATGAAAGAAGATTACGTGTTTTCACTTCAGGTTTAGACATAGGGAAGTGGTAGATCAGACTTTTTTTTTTTATATACAGACTTTATATAGAAAAGTTCTCTACAGCAATTGGTTTCCCCACAACAAACCACTACAAAAGCAAAGTCAGAGATAAAATTGTGGTCTAAGGGAGCGAAGCGAGTTTAGAAGTGACCAAGGTATGGTGTGCACACAGCTTTACTTCCCTTGAAGCAAATTGACAGCTATCTATTAATTCCGGACATATATGGCCATATATATGACTTGAATGAGATAAAGCTTATCTTTAACATAATGTACAATATATAAACTATCTGAACATAAAGCCTGAATAAATGACAAAATGAGGAAAACAACAGAAAAAAACCCCTTTGAAACTAGTTTTACTGTTCTGCAAACTGAGGCTATGAATAAGGGTATGGAAAACATTTTCAGTATATTTTTTTATAAGCAAAATCTCTCAAACTCACCCCCAAAACCCATTCAAATCTTTATTCAAGAATGTTCAGAACAATCAATTATCATGATACAGGGCAATTCATTGTTTCTTCGACTCGAGATAACTAAACTTGGACATTTTTTAAAAACTTTATGTCAGGCGTATCGAATACAAGCTCTCTTTGCTCTGTTACAAATCCCTGAATGGTCTGGCTCCTTCTTATCTCGCTGATCTTCTGAACCTCTGCACACCTCCTAGACAGTTACGCTCCTCTTCTGACACTTCTCTCCTCCAGAACCCTCGTTACCGCACCAGGACCCTTGGCGAACGCTCCTTCTCTTTCCAGGCCCCCTACACTTGGAATAAACTCCCTTTACCTCTCCGTTTTGCCAACTCCCTTTCTTCATTTAAGTCTTCTCTCAAAACTACTCTTTTCAAATCATAGCCTGCTATATTTCTTTTCAAAGTACTGTGCCCCTTCCATCCGCGTGTGTTTGTGTGCATGCGTGTTGTTTGTGCGTGTGTGTGCGCGTAGTGCGTTTTGTGTGTGTGTGTCTGTGTTTAGTGCATCTGTGTTTAGTGCGTGCGTGCATAATATATTTTTGTCGTTTATTTATTTATATTGCTTGCTGGTTTATTCATTTATTATTGTAAGCGCTTAGGGCTTTTTTAAGATTAGGCGCTATAAATGCTAATTATTATTACTATTATTGGTTGCATTTTCACTCCAAATTCTAAGTATTGAATGTACTCATATTCTGCTGTGACTGACCTGACAGCGGCGATCATGATGGTGCGACAGTTACCACCCAGCGAGTCCTTCAACAGCCGGGTTAACTTGCTGTCTCTGTACGGTATGTGGCCTTTATACTGAAACAGCAACATAAACACAATTGGAAAGCACTGACACGATGCAAACATCCATCCACAAAGGAGACAGTTTAAACAAGCGCTCGGCTATTATGATGACAGTGAACTATACAACTGGTTGAAGATTGTTTTGCAACTTGTGAAAGTGAATGTACAAGAATAGTTATCCTATATATCTAAATTCAGTAATGATTAAAGAACATAAGATTTTAATCATTCTTTTAATGAGTGATTTACAAACATGATTGAGTAAAATGTTGACACATTTTTCACGAAAATCCCTTAAAAGTACTTTTAGTTTTAGCAATCCCCTGGTCAAAGGAAACAAATGAAGATAAACATTGAAAAAAAAGGAAAGAAGGTTATTCCTGGCCCTTTCTCTGAACTTTCAAGTTCAACATCTTCACCAGGGACGGTATTCATGTCGAGATAGCATGAGACTTAGCATGATGCTAACTTAGAAGCTCTTCCAATGTCCTATAGGATTTAATAGGACTTTTGGAAGAGCTTCTAAGTTAGCATCATGCTAAGTCTCATGCTATCTCGACATGAATACCGTCCCTGTGCAAGATGCGAATGGTTGATATTGGCCCCTTTTCTACACTGCAAGTCCCACAACTTATGCTGGCTCTTCCTTTCACACTACAGCTATTGTCCATAGTACAAAAATCAATGCAGTGAGAACATAAACTGCATTATTTACCTGGCAGTCAGTGAGGCAGTTGATGACGCTGCACAGGACCACAGGGTTCCCAATCGCCACGCAAAACAAGGGGTCCCAGGGACTCCTTCACTTACAGTATAGAGGGTCCTAGAGGCGGGACAGTGGGTCCCAGTGGCATTACGAATGCTAAAAATAATTGGTAACGGTCAAGATGTGCCACCCCCCCTACATTTCTCGGTTAATTGTATTTTTCCGTTTTTGCCTTTCCTACCATACATAAAGCTGTATTTTATTAACCTTTTTAGCTAATAACCTTTTTGGAATACTAACCCTAGCCCTAACCCTACCCCCCACCCTATAAGACGGAAAAACGCAACGAACCACAACTGTGACAAATCGCGGTGTATTGCAGTACATAGTGGGGGGTAGGGTTAGGTTTAGGGCTAGGGTTAGTATTTCAAAAAGAGAATTAGCTGAAAATGTTCCTAAAATACAGCTTTATGTATGGTAAGAAAGGCAAAAACGGACAAATACAATTAACCGAGAAATGCAGGGGGGGTTGCACATCTTTACCTTTACCAAATCATTTTTCTAGTGCATCCCTGGGACCGCCTGCACATTCTTTTAGAGGGTCCTTTAGAATGTTAGTGCTTCATAGACCCCCAAATGGGGGTCCCTGGGAGCCCTGGGACCAGCAGGGAGCAGGGCCCCCTTCCTGAACTGTTAGTTCCACACTATTGTGTAATTAGTTTTTCTATATTAAAAAGAATGAAGCAAGAACATAAATACATGAGATTTTAGCCTTACCTTGCAGTCAGCCGATGACATTTCCCAGGATCAGCAGCTTCACGCTGACTACTCCTATTCTGAACTGCAAGTTCCACAGTATTCTCTACCAAAAAAAAGAAGAATCGTAACGTTACCTTGCAGTTGGTTTATACGGTCACAGGTCCTTCTGGTTATTGCGGAACCCCCAGGATCGACAAATTATCTGTACATTTACAATTGTCCCAGCAGCCAGACGGAGGACGTTAAACACACTTTCTTCTCTCACCTTGCAGTCAGCCAGGCAGTTGATGACGTTGCCCAGGGCCAGCAGGGAGCAGTTGATGTTGGCCCCCTCCCTGAAGCGCTGTCCCCGGTTCTTGGTGATGGTGGTGGCCCTCTCTCTGAACTACAAGTTCCACAGTATTGTCTGTCTACACAAGAACACACAGTAACCTCACCTTGCAGTCAGCCAGGCAGTTGATGACGTTGCCCAGGGCCAGCAGGGAGCAGTTGAAGCGCTGTCCCCGGTTCTTGGTGATGGTGGTGGCCCTCTCTCTGAACTACAAGTCCCACAGTATTGTCTATCTACACAAGAACACACAGTAACTTCACCTTGCAGTCCGCCAGGCAGTTGATGACGTTGCCCAGGGTTGGCCCCCTCCCTCAAGCGCTGTCCCCGGTTCTTGGTGATGATGGTGGCCCTCTCTCTGAACTACAACTACAAGTTCCACAGTATTGTCTATATAAAGAAGAATCGTAACCTCACCTTGCAGTCAGCCAGGCAGTTGATGACGTTGCCCAGGGCCAGCAGGGAGCGGTTGATGTTGGCCCCCTCCCTGAAGCGCTGTCCCCGGTTCTTGGTGATAATGGTGGCCCTCTCTCTTCGAACTAAAAGTTCCACAGTATTGTCTATCTACACAAGAACACACAGTAACCTCACCTTGCAGTCAGCCAGGCAGTTGATGACGTTACCCAGGGCCAGCAGGGAGCGGTTGATGTTGGCCCCCTCCCTGAAGCGCAGTCCCCGGTTCTTGGTGATGGTGGCCCTCTCGGACCCCGCCAGGTCCACAAGGCACATCTTGGCCACCTTCACCTGCGCGCTCAGGTTGGCCGTGCGATCCTTCTGACGCACAAACACCTGCACACATCATCCAGGCATCAAAATAATCTGAAGTTCAATCCTCTGAAAACCATGGTACAAGGGCCATCAAGGCCCTAGACTGAAGAGGGACAACACTGAAATCAGTTCCCAACATGACCAAAAAGGTTTAATATAGTGATAAATCGCTTTAAAATCGTATTTAACAGAAAGAGATTACACTCAATAAAAAGATAAAACTTCTGACAGTAGAAGCCTGTCCTCTGGCAGAAATTCTTCATTTTCTGAAATTTGCAGATCCTCTGACAATTCTGATGCCTGATCATCAGAACCGGGATCACGCTAGAGATTTAAAAAATGCTTTAGAAAGAAAAGTTGGCCCAAAAAAGAGAGTATGTGAAGCCAGAAACTGCGTTAAATAAAATTACAACATTCAGGGGTGGGATTTGACCAAAGAAAAAGAAAAACTAGATTTTCAACAACCCGCGACCCACCCCCTGAACAAAATTTGATTAATAATAAACAAATACAATAAAATAAAGCCTATAGGAGAAATGGCGCCACATAAGGCCTTGAAATAAATCATAAAATGGGTTGGAATAACCCATTTTAACGAAATATATTTAGAACTCATACCTCTCTCTTAAAACGGTAACCCCTTTGCATGCTATTTTTCGAATGTGGAGACCAAGTGTTTCTCCGTTGATTTTGCGCTCAGTCCACTTCCAGCTCCACTTGTTTTTCAATCCTTTGTCACTAAAGTAATCGCCGCGCTGAACTGTACGGCCGGCCATGATTGACATGGCGGAAGTTAGGATTGTCTTAATACCGCGACCGAATGAAACTGAATTGTTCCCGATTTTTTTGGGGTCGGATTTTTTTTTTTCAATATCAGATTTTTTAAAAAAAATACCGGATTTCAGGCAAAAAACTGACAAAATCCCACCCCTGAACATTATGAATCATGAATCCATGCCAAACCAAAAACAACAACAAAAAACATGGAAAAGCACAAAGTCAAAGTCGGGCAGTTCTATCAATGTTGCAGTCTAACATTCAGCAGCTGATTTCCCTGTCTAAACCAAGAACTGTCATGGAAGTTTCTAGTGCATAGCTTACCTGAAAGACGGCGTGGGATCGGGATGAGTCAGCGTTGGCGTCTGTGGGGTGCTAAAACAAGAAGTTACACCTAAGTTCCTAGCTTACCTGAAAGACAGCGTGAGATCGGGATGACTCAGCGTTGGCGTCTGTGGGGTGCTGGGTTCGGTTCTGGTTGCCAAACTGCAGCATGTGAAGCAGCTCCTCAGCAGAACGGGGCTGACAACAACAACGAAAACAAATACCACGGTTACTCTACTGGCTGTTAAGCCTTAAGGCCATTATTAGTATCATAACATTACAATGAAGGAGAGAAGAAAGGAAAATCAGTAGCTTACTAGCAGTTAAGGTTTATAAAATTATAATACAGTGGAATCCGCTTAATCGGCCACTTTTGGGACCAGGAAGAATATGGCCGATAAAGCGAATCGGCCGATAAAACGAACATCGAGATACTGTATAACACAATTATGCTAGTCAAAAGCAATGACGTCAAAATTAAATGTTGCAGTTCAAATTCAAATTCTTTCCCTTTTTGTGATGTGTGTGTGTGTGTTTATTAATCCTACAACTTGACAGAAGCACGAGTTAAAGACAATGATTTTGTTTTCTTGAGTGATTTTAACGCCATGCAGGGTCTTTCAATTGACAACAGCTCACCTTCCAGCTTCACACTCAACCATGTAAACGTCAAAAGCGTGTTGTCAGTTTGTCTGCCTCTGTTGTTCTCCCTCTCAAAAAGGGGTAAAGAGGAAAAGTTAGAGAGAAAAAGTGGCCAATAAAGCGAAATTGAAGATTTCAGCTTTGGCCGTTTAAACGAACAAAATAACACATGCTTAAGAAGAAAAAATTCCGTTCCAAAGGAAATTGGCCGATTAAGCGGCTTTGGACGATTATCCGATGGCCAATTAAACGGATTCCACTGTAATCTGAAAATCAAAGGAAAAACCCTGAAAACCTTCTTTTCCTTGAACATTTTAGACAGAAAAAAATGGACGAAAACCAGATTTATGCTCCATAACAGCAAAGTGTATGCTTTGAAATATCTAACTTTGAACACAGAATTCATGAGGACGTGCTGGGCCTAACTACTTCTTATCTAGGCACATAACGGCATGACGCATCTGCACTCGTTTGATGGAAAACTGTCTGAGCGATCGACGAAGAAGAAGAACACAGAATTCAAGCTGACTTAGCAGTGGCCCCCCCTTCTTTTTTTTAAAAGAGAAATAAGTGGAGGACAATCTAACTTTTACCTGGTAAGTTTACTTGAACATTGGCTTACTTCTAAAGTGTACTTCATCACAAACTCATCACACATCAGAACCTGCAGGCTGGGAGTGCAGCCCGAACATTGGCTTACCTCTAAGTGTACTTCATCACAAACTCGTCACACCTCAGAACCTGCAGGCTGGGAGTGCAGCCTGCAGGTCAAATGGCTAGGGCTCAAATGCTATTTATGCTTGTAAATGAATAGAATTTTGGAGGGTTCTCTTTCTCTGAAACTGACTGCTCCCATGGCTCCCCATTTGGGGGTCTATGAAGGCTTCATAGAATCATTGAAGCACTAAAATTCTAAAGGACCCTCTAAAAGAATGTGCAGTGCGTCCCAGGGATGCACTATACAAATTCTTTTTAGCATTTGCAATGCCACTGGGACCCTCTATCGCGCCTCTAGGACCCTCTATACTGTAAGTGAAGGAGTCCCTGGGACCCCTTGTTTTGCGGGACGATTGGGAGCACTGTGCTCCCTATCAATCATAGACAAGGTGCAAAAGCCATGACCTGGAGAAGACTGTAGGCTTCATCATGGAGGTTTTAATATCTTACAAAGCCAGCTATAAGAAGATGAAGACTGCTGGTGACTGTAAGGGCTGGGGACAATGACCCTCACCTTGTGAAGGGACAATCCAGGGACGACGACGCCGGTGTTGCGGTCCTCTCTGATGGGTAGGGTTCCCCATGGCATCAGCAGGTCACGGATCTGCTCATTGTACACCTGCACACGACCACCAATCAATCATCAGGTGACAGCCAGAATGCACTATCACAAAAGGAATTTTGTAGTGTGATCCTAAGTTGCAGATTATACGCCTGAAGGCCCTGTTCAGTATACGGAAGAAGAAGAAGAAGAAGAAGACGACTTTCTGTTTCACCCGACAAAATACAATAACATTAACAATATTTTGCTGCTGCAAAAGCCAAAAAAGTATCATCTGACTTTTGTATGGTTTCCTAAAACTTACTAACTAAACAATTTGTATTTCAGACACTACATTACTACATGTATTATTGCATAACATGTTCCGGTAAAAATTCACAATATATGACTCTCACAGTATGAGAATTTAACCAATCCACAAGTCCAAAAACCTTCTCTCATCACTAGCCTCAAGTCAATATCATTAATTTCTATGAAGATGAGAAAAGAAAAGGAGCTGTGAACCTGAAATGGAAAGCACATTTTTGAATGTACCTAGACATTTTTAAAGAAAACAAATACAAATGTGCTTTGAAATAATATGAATGGACCTGCCTTCAACAGACTGATCAAGAGAGCAAAAAAACAATAAATTAGACAAAGATAAAAAAAGAAAAACTGGCAATCTTCTTAGTAGAGAGAATAATAATCAAACTTCAATGTAACAAACATGTCACAAATTAACCCCTTGACTGCCAGAGAAAATGAAAAAAAAATCATTGGGCAAATCATGCCATGAAAAAGACAACTGATGGAGCCAATCTGAGAAAATGGTCTGGGGATATTACTCTCTTGATTATGTTAGAGCAAAAGCCAGCATATCAGGGTTATTCCTCTTCACATCTTCAGTGATGTCATCAGGTCAGTATGTGATACGTTGGTGGCAGTCAAGGGGTTAACAAATAACAACATGGCGGCCATAATTGGTAATAATGAACCAAATCAACTCTTATCACCACAGGCGAAAATATTCACCCAGCACATCATACTTCACTCCCACCAAATGCAAAGACATTCACTGCCAAGTAGATGGTTGTGTGTTTATCTATTTTCAGAGCTAATATGTCAGTGATGTTTTCTGCTAAAACAACGCATGTGCATTTAAAAAAAAGAAGTTACCCCCCTATTGTCGGTTGAGATGCAACAGACAACCAAGAACGTAAAATAAATACAGGGCACTAGAATTAATACTGATGAATTAGGAAAATATTTACAGAGATAAAAAAAAAATTAACGGCAGCTGACCTCTAGGTAGGAGACGGCAACATCGCAGGTCTTGTCAGGGCTCATGTCGGTGATGTGTCGATACAGGTGGGTCATGGTATAATATATGACTCCCGGATTGTTCTCACTGCCCAGCATGGTGTGCGTTTTACCCGCCCCTGTGGCTCCGTAGGCAAACACTGTGCGACACATCAAATAACAACAATCATTATTATTTATATAATTGATGTTTTAAACATAAGTGTGTCTTTATATTGCATTTGTGTATTCTTATGTAGAGCTGTGTACTTTTATGTCTTGTTTTATATTTAAGCATGATTTGGAAAATATTGTTCTATGTGATGTCTTTTATGTTGAAATCGTGGGTGTTGCCACATTTAATTTCTCATTTTGAGATAATAAAGATTTGTTGATGTTGATGTTGATGACTGTTATATAGTTTATCAGTCATTATTATTTATTCATAATAATCGATAAATGGGATGACAGATAACTTCTAGCTTGTTTTCACGACCTGACATTTTGAGTGCTTTTACCTGTCCCCATGGCTCTATGTACCAGTGTAGGCAACATTACACAATGAGCCATGATGTACATTACATCTATCCAAGCTTCAAAACCTTTAACCCTTTCACCGCCAATGTCGCATTTTTGCACCACAATGGTTTAACACCCATGTCACTAAAAGACATCAAATCAGGGTCTGCTATCCGAAGACCCTCTTTTCTTAATTTTGGGAGGTAACAATAGGCCTAATGTTATATATCACAGAGGAATTCGCAATATTGCAAATATTTTATTTTCTATACCCAGTTAAGTTTAATGGTATTTTTTGGCTGAAAAATGGCTGGCGGCGAAAGGGTTAAAAAGGCTATAAATACTGGACACATCAAATTGATCAATGAGCAAAGAAAGCACACACACTATTTCTGATAATCTATTGAGTAAAGAAAACTGTTACACTTACTGTAGCATAGAAATCAATCTATTAAAAAATAAAATACTTACATTTTGCTTTAATTTTCATAGCAACTAGTTGAGCAATGATAAGCTTCAGCAGTGATGTACCGAGGCTCCGGTCATAGGACATTGATCTATTAAAATTGAAAATGTCCTATTGTGTTCTCCCCTATCTGGACAAATGTCTGATCAATTTTTTAACCCTGGCACACTTTGTCTTACTGATTTCTGCAAGAGCCAGGACATTGTCCTATTGACTTCTCTTGTCTCAGGACAGTTTGTCATATCGCTTTTCGATTATCGGTACATCATTGATTCAGTACATGTAGTAGTACAGATTTACATGTCTCTTCTTGTTTTTTACAGTTTGAAATGAAAATGTAAGCAACATATTTTGAAACCATTATGATGCAATAAGTTATTGATTGTAAATCAAATGACATGCATCTGCATCCGTTACGGTGGCAGAAAACCAACATATTACGCAAATGATATACAATAGTCAATTATGATGGATATATTATATTACTACAACATTGTTAGGGACAAAGATGACTGCTGGCTTCAGTAAAATTCACAACAAATTAAAACAAAGTCAAATTTTTTTTAGTACCACTTCAATGATGTCCAGATCATAGGACATTGATCTATTAAAATTGAAAATGTCCTATTCTGAACATCTCCCTGTCAGGACAAATGTCTGATTTAAATTTTGAACCCTGACACGCTTTGTCTTATTGATTTTTGCAAGAGCTAGGACATTGTGCTATCCACCTATTGATTTATCTTGTATCACGCCAGCTCGAGTTTTTGTCTGATCACATTTTGATCCTCGGTACATCAAGTGCTGCTACTTGCATGGGTGTGACTCCCACAAATGAAAAAAAATGAAAGGCAGGGGTACAGGGACCCATGGCCCTGGCATTGTACAGGGGCAAAGCCCTGTCGGACGATTCAGGAGGGCAAGTTGAAAGAGAGAGAGATAACGAGATAGACAGACAGTTAAAATGATAGACAAGAAGTAAGAACAGTTCAGTCTGATTGCCTTTGCAGTGTTGCCTATGCTTCCAAATTTTGAAGGGTCATCATGACCCTTTGTCACCAAGTTTTAAGGGTCATTTGAAAATGTTTGAGGGTCAAAATAAAAGCCAACATGTCAAATTCTTCACACCAACTTGACTTGAATTTGCGAGTTACTTTCTTCTTTTCATCACTACTGACAGTTGAAGTAGAACTTGAAGGGCCTGGAACTGGTTCGAAGGTGTCACCTCACTTAAAACTTCAGAGTCTTTGGAAGAACTTTGCGTCAAAGTTTTCGCAATCCAGCGAAGCAGCGCCATTTTTTTTAGAAACGCGTGGGCTAGGCTTGGCAGCAGTGCATGTGCGAGCAGCATTGGTGGCGAGAAACAAAGGGAAATTACTCTGTGGTTCATGATAGTTTTTGTCGTCTGCTTCAAGCATGGCATAGTAGTGAAAGAATAGGCCCAGTATATTTTGTTGATCGTTTCCCGCAAGCCGAAATGGCTTCGACATTCTGATTGCGGCGTACACGTTTGAGGAAGCAATCGGCTGTGAGAAAAACTGTACATCACAATGACGTATGGACTGAAAAATGTATACGTCAAACTTGAAACTTTGTACGTAATTTACGTACAGATCTGCGTAATCGGGAACACTGCTTTGTAAACTTTCAAGATAGAACCACCAAGTTCAAAACGCCCCAAATCGCTTGTGGTAAATTTTGTTGGTGTGTGTATGAATTAAAAACACAACTGAAGTTCAGTTTCCGGTAAAATTAAAAATACTGAAATCAGTGTAAAAATTAAAGTGTAGCACCCATGTACTTGTACCAGCACCCACCTGAACTGTTGTAGCCTCCCAGCAAGCCATCCAGCACAGTTTTGGTGGTCTGTTCAAACACCTCCAAGTTGCTGGAGTCCAAGCCAAACACATGGTCGAAGGCAAACTTGAGGTCTTTCTGTCGCCGCTTGCGAAGGTCTCTGTGCCGACGTTTCCCGTACCTGCCCAAGAATGGCGACTCCTCCTCCTTGGGATCGAAGACCAGAAAATTACCGTCCATGATTTCGACGACATCCTTTCCCTGTTTGTGCTTTTCGAGGTCGTTGGGGGGTCTCACTCGCACGATGACTTTGACGTTGTTGCACACATCCTCCATGCTTGGGTTGTTGGCTTGGGCGTTTAGCACGGTCATAACAGTTTTGCCTTAAATGCTACTTTTTTGGATGAAATTGTGTCACAGACAACATAGCAGCTTCTTTTCAGTGAATAGCTTCCACTCAATGTAAAACCTGAAATGAAAAGAAATCACATGTTTAGTGGTACTGTCACTTACAGTTGAATTACATAGGGGATCTATAGACTAACTTAGTAACTCTGTGTGTGTGTGTGTGTGTGTGTGTGTGTGTGTGTGTGTGTGTGTGTGTGTGTGTGTGTGTGCGTGTGCGTGTGCGTGCGTGTGTGTGTAACAGGGTTCGTACAGATCTGTGTCAAAAAAATCCCAGGACTATTCCAGGACCAGTTTACTAAATTTCAAGGACTCAATCTGGTATACTGGTCAATGTTGGTTTCGTTCCCGCCTGAGTTGCTTGTGCTTCTGGCCTTGATAATGGCTTTTTGCAGCACTCTCGTCCATGCTGGTGATGTCAAAGTTCTTTTTGCACACTGTGCAGCTAGCTTTCAGTTTTGAACTATCTGTTGACGGAGCTAACCAGCTCTGATAAGTGATAATCTTTTTTTTTGCAGCCAAACATCGTTGAAAATGCAGTCTCCATTTTGTTGGAAAAAGGAAGTATGGTAAAGGGAAGTAACTTCAGCGGCAGACAACTCGCGCAAATGTCGTCTGCTATGATCGCGATATCGGTTTTTAATTTTTTTTATTTTATTTGAATTTAGTTTTAACCTTCAATTATTTTTTTGTGGAGGAGAGATTTTGACTTTGATGGATTGAGATTAAGGACGTGGTCAGACGATTTTGAAAATCCCAGGACTTTTCCAGGAGTCTTGGGGCCTTTGCTGTTTTTCAAGCACTTTTCAAGCCCATGTCAATTTTCCAGTACTTTTCAAGGACCCTGTACGAACGAACCCTGGTGTAAATCACTGATTCCCTACACGGCTACAGGTGTCAGTGTGTGTGTGTGTGTGTGTGTGTGTGTGTGTGTGTGTGTGTGTGTGTGTGTGTGTGTGTGTGTGTGTGTGTGTATTTCTATTCTTCAATTATTCTCCATTTCTTTTTCTCTCTCAATTCAAGTTCTGATCATCATCAACATGACAAAGTTTACAAAACTCTAAAGTGTACATTTACAGCATTCAAATTTACAATTACATCACCACCGAAAAGAACATGGACTAATTAAACTCAACAGAATAATCCACTGTAGATCAAATCATCATGTTTTGTCATTTGATCATCATCACAAGACTCCAGTGACAATATGACTTCCACAGTTCTGCTCTGCCTTCACCAGCAACATTCCATGCTCTCCTGAAGACTTGAGTCATGGACAGCACTGGATCCGGAACCCCTAGGGCCTACTACATGCCAGCCAGTCACCATATCAGTGTCAAGAGTAAAGAAACTCCTCAAGGAACTGGACCCCACCAAAGCACCAGGCCCGGATGGCATAACTGCCATAAGTCCCAGGCTGCTGAAAGAGGTTGCAGATGAGATTGCCCCCGCCATGGCGCTCCTCTTCCAGTCTTCGCTAAACACTTGCACTGTTCCTAGGGACTGGAAAATGGCAAATGTCACGCCTGTATTCAAGAAAGGGGAAAGACATGAAAACTACCGCCCAGCATGCCCTGCAAAATCCTCGAGCACATCCTCACATGGGTGCTCCAACTCCAAGGGAATTTCAAAAATCCTGCAAGGGGGTGGCCTCGGCGGAGTGCAGGAGCAGCGAACACACACCAGGGCTCCCAGGGACCCCCATTTGGGGGTCTATGAGTATGAAGCATCAAAAATTCTACAGGACCCTCTAAAATAATGTGCAGGGGGTCCCAGGGATGCACTAGAAAAATTCTTTTTAGCATTTGCTGTGCCACTGGGACCCTCTATCCCATGATTCCTGCATGCCACAAGACGCCTCTGAATATATTTAGGGGCGAATCTGTCCCAAACAGCAAACAATTCGAATGAGGAAAGGGTATTTATTTCATGGGTTAGGTATTTTATGCAACACCGGCAAAGGCTGTGGCGAAATGGAATGGTCTTCCACCAGAAGCAATCAAAGCAGCCTGGTTGGAGGAATTCAAAGCCAGGATCTAAGTTCTAACCCTCCCCTAGACGCAACCCATCTTTATGATCTTATCTTTCCCTGCTTCCCACCCCCACCCCATTCGCTCTCCCCTCTCCCCCTGCCAACTTGACGTTGATCATCTGTTGTCATCTCACATCTGGGCAGCACTTTCATTTTGGGACCCCCTGATTAAAGTATCAGAACCTTCACAACGTTGAAGGAGGATACTATAACTATATAAGAAAGAGTTCCAGTCAGTGAGTCACTTCCTCTAGTTTGCTCGTGTGACGTGTGTGCTGGAGTGGATGTAGTGTCGCAGTGTCGGTCTGATCACGTTTTGAGTCATATAATAATAATCTCAAAACGAGCTACTTAGGGCATCGTACTGGGGCTAAGATGATATACACTAAGACAACATTTTACGCAAGTGAAGACCTGAAAGTAAGAAACCATAACAAAAGAAAGTCACGTTATCACTTACTTGTTAGCAACCCATGGACGTTTCGGCCATTTGAAATCGGCAACCAACACAATTTGCGGAGCTCCCATTGGTTGTTTATGACAAGCGCCATCTGTAGCCATTGCACAGAAAAACGAGTGATGTCCCTTGAATTTCTGCGATTTTAGTCTACAGATGCATAATGTTGTAAAACATAGGGTGCGCGCACCTTTCCGTCATTTCCCTGAATGAGTTCAAAATAGATCATTATATACATGTGTGTGACTGTGTGTGTGACTGTGTGTGTGTGTGTGTGTGTGTGTGTGTGTGTGTGTGTGTGTGTGTGTGTGTGTGTGTGTGTGTGTGTGTGTGTGTGTGTGCGTGCGTGCGTGTGCGTGTGCGTGTGTGTGCGCGTGTGTGTGCGTGTGCATGTGTGTGCGCGTGTGCGTGCGTGCGCGCGCGCGTGCGTGCGCGCGTGCGTGCGCGCGTGCGTGCGTGTGAGTCAGTGTGTGTGTGTGTGTGTGTGTGTGTGTGTGTGCGTGCGTGCGTGTGCGTGTGCGCGCCGTGCGTGCGTACGTGTGTGTGCGTGTGCGTGCGTACGTACGTGTGCGCGCGTGCGTGCGTGTGCGCGCGTGCGTGCGTGCGTGCGTGTGAGTCAGTGTGTGTGTGTGTGTGTGTGTTCGTGTGTCTGTCTGTCCAGGGGATTGTGCCCACACCGTTGGTTAGTAGTAGTAGTAGTAGTAGAATAGGGACTAATCAAGCCGTTAAGCTTTTTAGCAGTCCCATCGATTTCCAATTTGATATTTTTTAGCGGTCAAGGTTTTACGGTTGAATTATCCTATAATACAAAAATTCATAATCAATGCTTCTAAATACATTTACTAATTCTGGAGAATTATCAAGACGAATTTTGAATATATTAACATTAGGTGCACATTTTAAATCAAAAGTTAAATCATTCCAACAATTAGCAACTCTGTTAGTAAAACAATTTTTTCTAGTGTTAGTTTTACATTGCTTAATAAAAACTTTACCGTATGAATTTCTTGTTGTACTGCATTGAGGTGATTTAAATATGTTATTCCAAGATAAATCAACAAGGCCATTGAATATCTTATGTGCTTCAATAAGGTCTCCCCTTACCCTTCTTCCTTTAAGTGAGTATAAATTTAAATGCAAAAGTCTATTTTCATAGGTCATGCTTTCACCTCCCTTAACCAATTTTGTTGCCCTACGTTGAACCTTCTCAATTGCTTTTGATTGATATTTATACTTAGGGTACCATATTGTATTGCCATACTCTTCGGCCTCACTAAAGCTTTATACAGTTTTGAAAAAAATGTTGTAGTCAATATTAATAAATGTTCTTTTAATTAAACCTATCATTTGGTTAGCCTTACTTACGCAAGTTTGGATATGACTATTAAAGGACAAATCCTTGTCAAATATCACCCCTAGGTCTTTTTCACTTTCACATGCTGTTACTGTGCACAAATCATTGTTCTTAAACATAGTGTATTCTTTATTAGGATTATTTCTACCGACGTGCATAACCTTACATTTGTCTGCGTTAAAATATAGATTCCATTTTGTAGTCCAGCCTTCTAGTTCATTTAAATCTTTTTGTAATATCTGACAATTACAAGAAGTGTTAAGAATTATATATTCTTGATCAGCATATCACAACCTATTCAGATCCTGAATTTTTAACCGCCAGTGCAAACCTCCGCCAAGGAAGAATCACAAAACCGAAATTTCCCTCTTTGTACTATGTATTTCATGTCCGAGCTGTATCTCATAAACCAGTGAACAGAATGGCTTTAAATTTTGTGCAGGGATGATTTCATAGAAAAGACATAAACGTGCTGACCTTGACTTTGAAGTTTGACCTTGAAAACCCGATTTTTTTTTTACATTGTTGAACTTACACTGTTCAAACTTGGGACAGGGGTGGATTGACTGATGATAATTTGGAATATTGGGTACCAATGAAGGTCAAGGTCAAGATCAAGGACATAGATATTGGAGGTGACGGTGTCAACTTAATTGGTGTTTTGGCCATATCTTTCACGTTTTTTTCAGCTACAGGCTTCAAAGTTGGCAGGTTGATAGACTGACTCAAGGTCATGTGTGGTGCAAAGCATTGATCATCCTTATGACCTTGACCTTGACTTTTGAACTTCTCTTTTCAACACGTGGCTGTAGTTTGGACACCATTGGGTTTACACCCACAAAACCATATATATTCTTGATCACAATGATCTAAGGAATTAATGTAGTTGGATAAATTAAAAAGACACTTGACCTTGACCTTTACATTTGACCTTGAGGCTGTTACATGATGGCGGTCTGTGCGGATAAATGTACCCATACTTTCAAAACCATTGGCGTTAGACCCATACCTAGCCATATTATATTCATGATCAGCATCACAGCGAAAACCCAGTGGAAGACATTTTGAAGGGGCCAACAGCACTGTGAGAGTGAGAGCTGAGGGGGCTCCGCGAAAACAAGTGCTCATAGCTTCAAAACCGTTGGCATTAGACTACTACAACCATATATATTTGTGATCAGCATTAACAGAGGAATGCAGTGGAATACATTTTGAAGGGGCCAATAGCACAGTGAGAGTGAGAGCTGAAGGGGCTCCGAAAACAAGTGCTCATATTTTCAAAATCATTGGCGCTAGACCACTATAGCCATATCATTATATTCATGATCGACATCAACAGGGGAATGTAGTGGGAGACATTTTAACCCTTTCACCGCCAGCCATATTTCAGCCCAAATTTTCCATTAAATTTACCTGGGTAGGGAACAAAATCCATCTGCAGTATTGGGGATTCGTCTGTGACATATTATATAAAATAAGGTCTACCCTTACCTCCAAAAACTAAGACAATAGGGTCTTTGGATAATAGACCCCAATTTGATGCCTTTTAGTGACATAGGTGTTAAATCACTGTGGTGCTAAACAGCGACTTTGGCGGTGAAATGGTTAAAGAGGCCAACAAGAAAGTAGCAACAACTGTTGGATGGAGATCCATAAAACCATGTCCATTTGTGATTAGCACCACCGGGGGACTACACTGGGTGACATTTCGAACTGCTATTCTAAAGACCTGTACTGGGGAAAAGCTGCCGCGAAGAGAGCGAGAGAGAGAGAGAGAGAGAGAGAGAGAGAGAGAGAGAGAGAGAGAGAGAGAGAGAGAGAGAGAGAGAGAGAGAGAGAGAGAGAGAGAGAGAGAGAGAGAGAGAGAGAGAGAGAGAGAGAGGGTCAATGGAGCCCACAGAAAATAGATAAATGAGAAATAAATCATTATTCGTGGGGATACTGGGGGGTCTTTTGTACAAATAGTTCCCCCACCTTCTGAACGTTCTGTGCTTGTAACTTCCTCTAATTCTGTCATTCTCTTTGACTCTGCCTTTTCCATTTTCCATCTGCTATCTTTCTATCTCACTGGTCCATTCTCCTCCTGCCTTTTTTCTATAAATTCTTTCAAAGATTTCTTCAGCCGAAGTCGGACATGCTGGGCCTAACTATTTCTTAGTTAGGCGCATAGCGGCAGCATGACGCATCTACGCTCGTATGACATGAAACTGTCTGAGCGAACGAAGAAGAAGAAGAAGAAGAAGAAGAAGATTGATTGATTGACATAAAATAACAACAAATATTTTATTTGATTGATTGATTGAACTTTTTAATGGGTAAAAGATTTAGGCACATTGAAGGCCTTTTCAATGTGAGAGAGAGAGAGAGAGAGAGAGAGAGAGAGAGAGAGAGAGAGAGAGAGAGAGAGAGAGAGAGAGAGAGAGAGAGAGAGAGAGAGAGAGAGAGAGAGAGAGAGAAGAAGAAGAAGAAGAAGAAGAAGAAGATTATCCCACACTTTTTCTTTCTTTCTTTTAAGCTCAATTGTTTTATGTACAAATTAACGTCCCTTATTGTCTTTCTTTTAGCTGGAATCCCAAAAGCCCCCAGAACAAAAATGTCACAATTTCACATGTTTGTGACTGAAAAGGTCATGAGTTTTTATTTTATTTTATTGTCCATTGTACAAACGCACATGGAAAATTGTCTTCCACAGTGTAAATAAGATAACGTACATCAACATAAATATCAGAAATTATTAATTAAAAACATGAAAACAGAAAGTTACATCATAACAAAAATTATATTTAACATGTAGGCTTAACTCTCACACCACGGAATCATTCATCTGCCCTCCGCGGCTGATTTGCTCACTCACCATGCAACCTACAATAAAATAGGCTATGTCACAAGGGATAGAAAAGATAAATATGTGCTTTTTTTTTAATCCCTCCACCACTTCTGCTCTATGCGCTTAAAGATTTTCATTTTTTTGTCCCCCCCTCCCCCCCTCTTTAAAAAAAAAGTACAAACAAAACTGCACTTCTTCCCTACGCCTTTGAATATTTTCTTGTTTATTGTTCATGTGTGTTATTCGTGTTTTTGTGGGTAAATCCAGGAAGAACACCACTACTTTCTGTATACATGGATCACTCAATTCAAAAATATGCACGGGCAATATGCAATCTCAGTATGCAATCCTCCCTATCTCCCTCTCTCTCTCTCTCTCTCTAAGTTGATCCTTCTGAAATCATCGTCCATTACTCATACAGACTATCAGCACCTAGGAATATTGCCTCTACAATGGAAACTTGAA
>JAGGCT020001652.1:0-25000 GCA_017654935.2 Phymorhynchus buccinoides
GGTGAAAACTGTGAGTCAAAATTAGTAAGTATATTGTCAAGTACCTCAAGATATGGAATTGTACGCATTGATAAATATTTACTAGCAGCTTTCAAAATTCGGCAACATTTTATTGAAAACAATGCAAATTGTAACAACATATAACCTTCGTATTCTTATATATGATTTTCCAATTTCCTTTTCGTTTTATTGTATGCTTTCATTGATGTGGATTGATCATGTGCTTTTGTATTTCAGGTAGTGTCTCACTATATTATTGTGATTGTTAATGCATGTATTGGTTACTGTTGTATGTGGTTTCCCCCCATGAGAGGGGCTGTAGGCCCAAACTCATTAAATTTCTGACTTCCAACAACAACAAAAGTGGTTGATAAATGAAGTACCATATTCTTTAATCTGCCCTAATATGACTTGCGAAAGACAGCAATGGCCTGGGTTAATCCTTAATTGTACATACAATTACCGAATGAAGATACACCAGTATTGTATTATTAAATAAAATAACATCTGAGCTTGTGTAGATTTTTTGATGTAAAGAACACACAAATTTACCTACATTCTAATACCAATAATCTAACATACAGATTCATACACAATGAAAGGATATGTATGTCAGCAAACAAACGCATGGATCTCTTATCCCCAGACAAGAAAACCATAATTTAATTATTTATAAAATCTAAACTTGATGAAAAGGAACAAAGGAAACTGAAACATTGCATACTTTGTTTTTCTGTTTGGCTTACCCTGGCTAAAAGACTCCAGGGATCATCCCAACAGCTGAAACATTTGAACACTATGGTACAAGTGCATCAGCTATGGATGAGAACATTACGTGTGCGACTATTTTTGATTACCCCGCCGCATGGGCAGCCACACTCCGTCTTCGGGGGAGTTGCATACTTACCTCCATGACCATGAATATAATGCAGGTTATCACCAATCCGACCTTTGGCACTCAAAGGAAGGTATCCCAATGACCCACAATCTAAAACACATGAAAAACAAGACATTAACCCCTTGACTGCCAGAGAAAAAAAATCATTGTACAAATCATGCCATGAAAAAGACAACTGATATAACCAATCTGGCAACATGGTCTGGGGATATAACTCTCTTGACTGTGTTAGAGCAAAAGCCAGCATATCAGAGTTATCCTCTTCATCTGACGATGTCATCAGTGATGTCATCTAGTCAGTACGTGATACGTTATACAGCAGTAAAGGGGTTAATCAGTCAGAATATCACTAATGATGTTTGCAAAGCAAATCCCCCCAAAATGATGTAATTAGGTTTACAAAATTAATGCTTAATATATAACATACAGTTTAGGGGAACATAAATAACAAACTGACAGAACGCGTGTGGTGATCTCAACTGGGCTTGATTCTGTCAACAATGAACAAGCAGCAACTTTTCTTGGGAAAATCTCTCCTGCGGTGCTAGCTATTAATTAATTTGCAACTTAACTGCAAGAGAGTGGGAACTCTATTAAGAACTTACAATATCAAAATCAGTCCTTTCAGATATTATACAAATACCAAAATCAATCATTTCACAGAACTAGCAAAGGAAAAAATAAACGAAAAACAAGTAATTAGTTTTCAGATGACTTCACTGTGTGTACGAAATCAAAAATAATTTAGTCATGTATAATAAATGATTAAAAGAAACACAAGTTTTCTCATTTGCATATATATTTGCACAATTTTAGCTTTGTGTCTTTCTGTACACTACAATAAATGTTGTCTTATATTATAAATAATCAGTGTAATGGCTAAGTGTTGGTTCTTACTGGAAGAGTCCGTGTTGAATGCCATATAGACACAGCTGGCCTTGATGTGGTTCCCACATGAATGAGGTGGATTTCCCACAGGGATGTCATGGATAAGGTCCTGTCATCAACACAATCACTTTTACAGTTTGCGTTACATAATAACACACATATTGGTATGCTATAATCATTAATGTTAATTAAAAAAATTGTTGAAGATGATAATGCATGTAATGTCCTTTCAAAGCGCATGCTTACACAATAAAGATAAACAAAACATTGTGTCTTACTGAAGTAACTCTTGAACATATGTGTGTGCACAGTGCACACACACGCATACACACAAACACACCCATACTCTCTCTGATACACACACACGTCACACACACACATACACACACACGCACGCACACACACACGCACACGCGCACGCACATGCACACACACACAGAAGTGTCCTAACAAAACACAGACATATTTAATTACTCCATACAAAATGGCTTACAATACATGATAAAGTTTTAAAAAACAACAACATTATCATACCTCTTTTTTAGGAAACTTTGGAGCTGTATTCTTGAACTTGGAGACTTTAAACCTCCAAGCCATAAAGATAAACAACAAAACATTGTGTCTTACTGAAGTAACTCTTGAACATCTGTGTGTGCACACACGCATACACACCTAGACCTACCCACAAACACACCCATACTCTCTCTGATACACACACACGTCACACACACACACGCACGCACACATGCATGCACACACGCACACACAGAAGTGTCCTAACAAAACACAGACATATTTAATTACTCCATACAAAATGGCTTACTCCATACACATAGATCTCCATTTACATGATAAAGTTTAAAAAAAACCAAAACATTATCATACCTCTTTTTTAGGAAACTTTGGAGCTGTATTCTTGAACTTGGAGACTTTAAACCTCCAAGCCATTTTGTTTTCAGATATGGCTGATCAATGCTAGAAGAATTACTGAAACATAAAGAGAGAAACACATGGTGCACAATATTGATTCACAGAACTAAACTGAGGCAATAAGACTAAGAGGATGAAGATACAAAGTGGGTGACAAATAAAACCAGCCTGGTCCTTTCCCCAACATTTCACTCAGGTTTTTTTTCCTTTACATTAAAACTATTACACTATCACATCTGGCATCAAACTAAAAATGCTGAATGACTTTGTAATGTGCACAGTATACTGTATAGTGAGTCCTGCAAACAGCTGATGATGCTCCAGGGAGCTCCAGCCGTCAGCTACTAATTGTTACGTTCACCCCCAGCAAACTGGGAACTAGCCGACCCTAGACACTCCATAATGCAATGACCTGAGGCCTGAACCAAAATAACAAAGATATAACAAACACACCCCTAACTACAGGGGTAAAAACAATTGGGGGTGGGGATGAGGGGACTGGGGTGGGGGCGTTTGTTCAGAGTTCAGTGCTGGGATGTGGCTGAGAACTCATCTGACACTGGCTCTCCTCCAGGGTCTGGGACGTTGGTCCATTTCAGGTGGTGATGAAGCCTGGAGTCGAAGGATGCCAGGGACCCTGCAACAACAGTGTTCTCCGGGAGGTAGTTCTACTCCGGGATCATGCGAGGGAAAAAGGTTGTGTCCTGCACAATCTAATGTCGCAAGCCTGCATGTTGGTCTGGCGTCCGTTTTTCTTCTGGCAGTTGGTAGTTGGCGCATGTCTGGCCTCAATTTTTAGAAGTCCGTTCTTATATTTGTAGAGGGTGGTGAGTCACACCTTTTTTCACCTCTCCAGCAGCGAAGGCCAGGCAAGTTCTTGCAGCATGTTGTCTATGGATGTTTGCTTGTAGTCCTCCATGGTCCACCATGCTGCACGCCTCCAGACTTGATGCAGGTCTTTGTGGTGGGGTTCCATACAGGACTCATACTCCAGGACAGGTCGGACAAGAGCCTTGTATGCTGTCTCCTTTGCCTTGCGACTGCAGACATTTAAGTTCCTCCTGACAAAGCCCAGGATCTTGTTCGCTTTGTTGGTGATATTATTCGCATGAAGGTCCCATTTCAACTCATTGGTCATAGTCACTGCTCTGCATTTGCATCTGCATCCAGTTTATAGGGCCACATCGTGGCATATTCATCAACGAAACTAGGGGAGAGCACACACTAATCTTTTTTTTAAAACCTGGCCAGCCAGCGCCAGTTCACTGTTCAGCGTGCAGCCAGCATACTTGGCACTTGAGACGCACTTAAGCACGTGTCCATGGAGGGTGTAGTCTCTGGCTAGCGTCGAGATCGTGCTGTCCAGACAAGGTAGGTATGTTACATTCTCGCGCATTACGCTGGCTCAGCCGTGTTCTATTTTTGTGACCCGTCGCTGCGCGTGTGTCAGAGGGGTCAGGTTTGTTGTGTCCAGATTCTGGATAGTCACGTGACCATAACGGGATTTGCGATGCTGCGAAATAACGCTGGAACATTCCTTAACGGTTCTTTGTTCTCGTTTGACTTCGTTAACCGGTTGAAAGCAGTTCGTTGATCGAGGTAAGTTACATGTTGTTTTTAGACGTTAAAAAAACCCATTGTATATTTATTTCGTATACATTTTATTGTAGCTCCACAAAGATAAGATGTGTTTCTAGTACTGTGCAAAATTTGGTGCATGTCACAAGGCGCTGGTCTTCTGTGCTGGAGACGTCTTTATGGCAGGCCGCAAAAAGGTGAGTCATGGAAACCAGGTTGCTTTTGATGAACCTTTAATAGCACCCATTTCCTTTTCTATTTACAGAGTCAGAGAGATAACAAAGTACCTCTCGTGAAGAAGTACCAAAGTTGAAAGGGGCGTGTCAGTGACAGACACTGTCAGTGTCACACTGACACTGTGATAATTAAGTTTTTAAGACGTATAAGTTTCAAACCTTAGTTGTTTTTTTCCAAAATATCCGCAAGTGTTTGTCTATTTGTTATCACAATAGGACCACGATCAGGACCAACGAAGGATGAAAAGTAGGTCTAGGCCTACCTTGCAGAAGGCCGAATCAAGTTCCTCGTCTTTGTCGTCTGCCGGCTCTTTCTATTTCCGGTGTTATGATAAATAAGTACCTGTCATTAAATATCTACCTCTCGCATGAGAACTGTACCCATCTAACCCTAACCCTATCCCTAACCCTAACCCTAACCCTATCCCTAACCACGGAAAGAACCAAAAAATAGAGCAGGAGGGTGTAAATCTACATATTTGCCGATAAATCGATGTACAAGTCCATAAATCCATAATCCGTAAAATTCACAATGGCGGACAAACAAACGATTCTGATTGGCTACGCTAGGACTACTTCCGGCTAGGACTACTTATCTCATAGAGGTAAAAATACACCACCACACCGGTTCTTTCTTTTTCCGGTGATCACAAAACTTTGAAAAAATTAGATTACAATATTATATCCTTTAATAGTAAAAAAAATACAACGTAGCCTCAAAGCTAGCCAGGGATCAATTTTAATAATATTGATATATAATCTCTAATACTAAAATTCAATAAAAAATAAAATAATTTACTTCTTTTCGGTAAAAAGCAGTACCGACCTTGACCTTTCCACTGTTCCTGTCCCAGTCCGAGAAAACGTCCACAGAAGCATGGCTGCCTTGGGACGATCACGTTTAGGACTCACTGGCAAGGTCGTTGCTGGAAAACAGTCTTCATTCTCATCAAGTTCCCAATCTCGTTCTAGATTTATTATTTCTACACGAGTTGATGAACAAGATGCGTTGAATTGTAAAGTTAATCAAGGTAAATCACTAAATGATCACTAATAGTATCATTGCATTGCAATGACATGTATACTAGTCATGTGAAGACTACTTAATGCGCATGTTGCATCATATTGGATTTATGAGTTTCCAAAGCTATTGTGTATTAACTTCATGCCATATTATGTGATAAGCTTGTAAGCAAAATTGTGTAGTCAGACAAAATATGAAGTACTTGTAAGCAAAATTGTGTTGTCAGACAAAATGTGAACAGTGAAGCACTGAACTAATGAATTTGTCCAGTTTGCAAAATCCACTGAACCTTCTTCTTCTTCTTCTTCCAATGACTGGGCCTCACAGCGTTTAATTAAAAAGTCCAACTTGGTACACGACTGACAGACGGCGGGTGCTCTCAATGCCTAATTTTTAAAAACTTGAATTATTTGGGATCTTCCTTCCTTCCAGTAAGTGACCACAGTCAAACTTGACTATTCTGTCACTGTAGAAATTGGGGATCTGCGGAAGAGCGCCTTAATACAGGGAGAGGGGTAGAGGTGGAGGGAGAGGGGGAGGGGGAGTGTTGCTGGATAACTATTTGGTGACCATCGACACAAAGGTGTCGATGGTCTTGGCCTGCACAGCTTCCTGGGGCAACTCGTTCCAGTCCCGGATTGTACGTGGGAGGAAGCTGGCTTGTCGGTACTGAGTACGACAGAAAATCTGAGAGAGCTGACGTGGGTGAGTGCGTCGCTGACGCGCTGGCGGTGGTATCAGTTTTTGTTGCAGAATGTCCATGCACACCTCTTCCTCTGGCAGCTTGAAGAGCATCACAAGCCTTGCGGAAAGTCGACGCCTTATACTTCAGGTTAAAGCTATACACTGGTCCACTGGGAGGCCTGGTGGCTGTTGTAAATGCCACCTAGGCCGGCCCTGAATGCATCGGGACAGATGGTTTCAGTCAGGCTTGTGGGGAGCATGTTCCATTCTGAGCGTTCTTGGAAAAAAAGAGTGGTAGAGGACTGGGTGGGCTGTCCTTTCTTGATAAAATCTTTGGGCTCCTCTCGTTCTGGGGTCGCTGGGGCGCAGATACTGACTTGCGTTCAAATCAACCAGGCTGCTGTTAATTTTGTGCAGTAGGCACAGGCGGTTGATCTTCCTCCGCATTTCGAGACTGTCCCACTGCCGCTCCCCTAGCATTCTGTCAACACAGCCAGGTGTTTTGTCTCCGTAGTTGTTGCAGGAGAACCTGACTGCCCTGTGCTGTACCATTTCGACTGAACTGACTGAAGAGAAAACATCACTTGAAGTGACACTTGGCAAGACTTGGCTTGATCACTAACATTGCTTTAAAAGAATAATAATAGCTAAGCAGTGTAAAACAGCATTCATTTTCCAATCATTAGCACACTATGCTGTGATATGGAATTGGAAAGCGAGAAAAAAGCGAAAGACAGGCATTTATCGGTGAGATGGTGGCTGTGAAATGTCCTGTATTGCCTCCCCCCCCTCTCCCCCCCCCCTGCCTCTCTTCCTACATTGCCTCCCCCCCCCCCCTCTCTTCCTACATTGCCTCCCCCATCTCTTCCTTGATGCCCTCCAAACCCTTCCCTTGCCCCTTCATCTCCTGCTACTTCCCTACACCAATTCAAGATTTTCCTCAGCCAAACCTAATCTAGCACTAAGCTTCTTTTTAGTCTGTTATCTGTCAGAATCTTCAGTATGATGAAGGGGGACAGTATAGCGAAGAAGGAGGTTAGGCTTACTCCGCTTAGCCACATGTGCAAATTCCATAGACTAGAGCCAGTAGCTCTAGGCATTCAAGACTGCCCTTCGAAACCACCACCAGTAACTGAATAAGGTCATCACTGACACTGTTTTCTTTGTTTTGCTGTGTGTGGCCACAATCAACACTGATTTAAGTGATTATCTGAAAAGTGAAATCCATAATTTAAAACTAAAGTAGCAAACTTATCACTAGTTTACTCCCATATTTCTCACTCCACCCAGGTGTAAATGGGTACCTGATGTCAGTTGGGGAAAAAGTCCTTCGGATGAGGCTTACCAAGGTCCCGTGTGCGAATGCATGCACAAAGATCTTGTACACACATTAAAGCCCTTTCCACTATAATGACTATTATTATTAAATATATTCCGTAGGACGAGTAGGCTGTGTTGTACCAATGCAGTGGATGACACAACTCACATAGTATGCATCCTGTGTGCCAATAGCAGTCTAACTCTAAGTGAAGACTTTGGGCGTGTGGCAGGATAAACATACCCAATAACTATAACTAAGGAAGAAGAAGAAGTTAGGTTACAAGTACAAATTAATACTGTTTTGCAAAATTTTAACAGACACAGGACAAAACAGCATGGCAGAGCCATAACTTAACTCCCAGTCCCTCTCATAGTTCAAATTCTTCAGCACAGTTTTTAAAAGCAAAAATCAAAACTAAATTTGATTATTTATACTGGAAATGAAAAGGGAAATTACATGTATGGCTCTAGTTGTAAATTTCAAATAATCTCCCTTGACTTTTTTTTTTTACTTTAAATTTCAATACCCCTCCCCCACCCCCTCCCTTCCAAGGACATAGTAAGAGTGAGCAAACAACTGATCAATAGACATTTTGCAGTGTACAAATATTTCTTACTTGAATATTTTTTTAACTTAAAAGAAAATGTAAATACTAAATATTCATCAGTGTCATGGGACTATAAGTATTCATGATATAAAAACGAAAGTGCCTTTTAATTTACATGTGGTTTGTTGGTCTGCATGGCAGGGAATCATCGCTACAGACACACTTCTGCCGCTTCATTATTCCACCTCCATGGTTTTCAACAGTCCCTTTTATCGTCCCAAAGAGGTGAGTTAAAAAAGCACTCCGGACAAGGTGGTTCAGTAAACCCACTATCAAATTCAAAGCAAGTTCAGCTGTCTGCTAACAACAACAAAAGCAAAATAACATTCCAGCACCCCCCTTCTCTCTTTCTCCCCACCTCTTTCCCCCTATCATTTCTCTTTCTCTTTACTTGAACTTTCTTTCCCACTCTTTTTTTTCTCTTTCTCTTCCCCTCTCTCCTTTCCTCTCCCTTCTCCCCCTCTCTCTCCCCCTCTCTCTCTGTGTCTGTCTCAGTGTCTGTGTGAGAGATGTAAGGGGAGAGGATTTTTTTCTCCTTTTTTTTCGGCTAGCAAAAATGTGTTTGGGCGAGTAAAACGTTCAAGGTACTACTAGTCCGAAGGGCGAGTCAAAGTTTTCAAGTTTGGCCAGCCCTGGTTATGTTTCATGTCTGAAGTTTATTAATTTAAAAACAAGATACTAGTAGTAGTAAGCCTTACAATTATTTCTTTTCTTTCTTTACAGCATGTTTTAAAATCGAGAAGGAAAACGAAACAAAAACAGACAAAAAATAAAAGCTGACAAGCAAACAAGCAAACAAGCAAAACAGAAAAGGCATAGATAATCAAAGGTATTGATTAAGGCACTAATATTAATAAGAGAAACATCAATTGCAGTGGTGTATGCTTTTTACATGTACAAATCCTTACAATTATAAACAATAAAACATACTGATACTTCCAGAAATTGTGTGTAGCTATTTTATTATTATTAGGTTAAACAATGTAATACACATTTTGTATTTTAGGCCATCAATAGTATCATAGCCGCTTTGGCATTTAGAATAGATTGATCTTGTCTTCCTTGTGTCCCTTCTGGAAGTTCTAACTTTTGACGGAAGTTAATTTGGCACTTAAGCCTTTATTGGAAGACAACAAAGGTCATTCAGTTTTGTACTAAAATGCTTGGTAAGCAGTAAAGCACTGCTTATTTTTAATGTCTGGAATGTTTGAGAATCTGGTGAATCTTTAGAATCCAAATTCTGACATTACTCCTTGACATTCTGGTTTTGTTGTAGAGAAATGCCCTGCACATCTGGCATTGTGTGGAAACAGATGTTTTCATTCTTCGTCGGGTAACAACAAACGAGACTACTATGAAGTGTTGGGGGTATCGAGGAATGCTGACCAGAAGGCTATCAAGGCAGCTTACTATAAGGTAATGTTCAATAGGGCATTTGCCACGAGTGTTCGTTCTCTATACTAGACTACTAATTTGCCCGAGCTCGTTCTGCCCGAGTTGCGCTGACCTCTCTAATTCAACTCTCTAAATTCAACTCAGTGAAATTCAAGGTCACCGGCATGTGGCCAATGCTCTATTACATGTTCTTCTGGCTTTACATAGTTTACTTACTGCAATCTATTTGTTCATAAAGTTTAATCTATCAAGAATAGTTTATTAAAAATGAAGTAAAAAAAATCTGCATAAAAATCGTATGTTAATAATTTAGGTTTTATTTTTTTTTATTAAATACTTACTGCTTAATTAGATGTGTAATGAAACTGAAGTTATCAACATGGATTGAATATTAGCTATTCAAAAATTCTTATGTTGTCTTAAATTTGATCTGATTGATTGATGTCACATGAATATTGTCACATGAGCACAACTGAGCCAAATTAGTTGCTCTCTTTTTCCCTACTGGCATGACCATATCTTTCTTAGTTTCTTATTTATAATGGTTTTTTAAATCTTGCTTTCCAGCTAGCCAAGCAGTGCCATCCTGATAGCAGCAAAAATGATCCAGGATCTGCCAAAAAATTCCATGAAATTTCAGAGGCCTATGAGGTACGTGATTGCGATGAAGTTTCCATTTCAGAACTTTTTTTATGAGATTATACATTTATAAAAGATTACCTTAAGGTAAATTTCTAGTTACATTCAGTTTTGTTTAAAAAGCCCAATATATTCATCATCAAGCTTAGCCTTAGTTGTTATTTTGAAGCTAAATATGATTTTGCTTTTTTAAATCAGTTGTGACTTTTCATATTTAATTTTATTCTGACCATCTACTGATCTAGGCTCAGATTTTGCTCTCTTTTCCTATTTTTTTTTCAACTTGGAAACAAGAGTCTGGTTTAGAACATTAAATGTCTTGCAGAGGAAAAAAAAATGAAGAAGTAGATCTGACCTGATGGAGATGACATTTGGGAAGTTTTCAAACTGCCTTGTTTACTTCAGTTGCCTTGTTAAATATTTGCCTTGTTGACTTCAGTAGTAAGAAATAAAAATGTTGTGGTTAATGCTTATCCTAAAAGTCAAAGTTCCCTTGATTACATATCACAATCATCTGTTTCAAAAACACAAGCAGGAAAAAATTGGTATTTAAAAAAAATTGAATCATTTTAATGTTTTATGTTTCATGTATTTTCTCATCTTCATCTCCTTGTGTTAGCGTGTAGCATTTTTGATGTTTTTAATTCAATCATAAAGTTTCATATTACAAAATTGTGTCTAAAGTTGGGTTGGAAGACCCTAGAAATGCACTGCTTTTGATACCATGTACTATGTAGTTGCTGTTGTTATTTCCAGGTTCTTGGGGACAAGTCAAAGAGACGGGACTACGATGCGTTTGGAATGTCTGGTTCTGCTGGGGCTAGCATGGGCGGTGCTGGGGGGTTCCAAGGGGCCACAGGATTTGGTCAAGGTGCACAACTATCAAAATGTCCATGGTCCAATCAGGGCTCCCAATCGTCCCGCTAAACAAGGGGTCCCAGGGACTCCTTCACTTACAGCATAGAGGGTCCTAGAGGCAGGATAGAGGGTCCCAGTGGCATAGCGAATGCTAAAAAGAATTTTTCTAGTGCATCCCTGCACATTCTTTTAGAGGGTCCTGTAGAATTTTAGTGCTTCGTAGACCCCCAAATGGGGGTCCCTGGGAGCCCTGGTCCACAGATACTTAGTAGAAAAACAATGCTGCTTTACAAAATAACCTGTCAAAATTATTTTTGGAATGAAATTTATATGAATCTTTATTCCTCCATGCTAACGCTTAACCTATGCACACATTATCAATAGTTATGATACCTGTACCCATTAATATTTATAACATTGTGAAAAGTGCCTTTTAGTGTCGGATAACATGTTTGCCCATTTGATGTTATACTTTGTTGTTCACGATGTTATGTATGTATGTATGTTTATAAGTGTGTGCTGGTTTCATGCTGTTGTTTATTTTTTGTTTTCTTTGGTTTACATGTGCATATATAAGAAAAACAAATAAAAATGTTTATTATAACAAAAATGTTCATGGTCGAAATAAG
Organism: Phymorhynchus buccinoides; assembly: GCA_017654935.2. Lineage (NCBI taxonomy): Eukaryota > Metazoa > Mollusca > Gastropoda > Neogastropoda > Raphitomidae > Phymorhynchus > Phymorhynchus buccinoides. Next base: position 11,688 of record JAGGCT020001652.1, read on the forward strand.
ACACCCCCTTATTATTGTTGTTTTACAAAGCATCGTTGACAAACACAGTTCTAAGTTTTTTTGGTTTTTTTTTACAGGACCTTTCTGGGCTTGTCTAAACTTATCACTGGGCACATTATTACTTTGCAAAATAAAATAGGCAACATCTGATCTGTATATCATTATCCAGTGAAAATTTAGGAGATTTTGATAAATGCTTATGATATTGTTTGTTGATTTGTTTGTTTTTGGTTGTTGGTGGAAAATCATCATCCTTTGCTATTTACTTGCTTCAGTTTCATTTTACCTATGATTGCTCAAAGAGGATTTGTACTCTAACAAGCTACAGGTCAGGATCCAAAAACAAAATATTCATAGTAGTAATGATCAGAATGTAATTGGACATTTGTTGCTAACATTTCACAATTAATACCGGTGTGAAGAGAATATTCTACCTCATGAAATAAGTACCCATTCCTCATTCGGATTGTTTGCTTGTCCGCCATTGTGAATTTTACGAAACTAAGTGGCATGGCTTTGTACATCGATTTCTCGGCAAAGATGTAGATTTACACCCTCCTGCTCTATTTCTTGGTTCTTTCCGTGGTTAGGGATAGGGTTAGGGTTAGGATGGTTATAGTTCACATGTGAAGGGTACTTATTTCATGGGAGCTACTTATTTCTCATGACACCGGTAATAAGATTATTTTGCTCGTTCCGTCAGTCTATGCTTGAAAATAGCCAGGTATTGTTATTATTAATCAATTTTATGACCGTGATAATTTTGAGATTAATTAGCCAATATGATTATTTTGAGATTGGCCATATATATTTTCATTAATCCATTTTGTATAGGATTTGAGAACTTCCGGGGCACCATTGACCCTGAAGAGCTGTTCCGGACGATATTCGGCAGTGCTGGCCTGGGCGGTTCCGGTTTCTCAAACTACCGAGACTTTGAGGAGAGCAAGTTTGGTTTTGCACCGGCATCTGAGGCAAGAATTTTGTTTCATTAAAGTGTTATTTTTCTAACAAATCACTGATGGCTCCTAACAAAATGAATGCTCTGCCTGGCTGGTGAAATGAAAGCAATGTTGTTACTCTTGATCTGCTGAATGAAGTTATGTACAAAGCTGATACAGGAGATTGTGTGAAGAAGAAAAGTTTGTTGACACTTGATTTTTAATGTACAATTGAACTAAAAAGCATCAAAGCGCTACACTCACACAAGCATCTGAGGCAAGAATTGACTTGACTTTTGTGAAAAGGAAAGGTGTGTGGGCACTTGATTTTTGTGAAGAAAAGTTTGTTGACACTTAACTTTGGTAAAGAGGAAAAGTTTGTTAACAATTGACTTTGGTAAGGAGGAAAAGTTTGTTGACACTTGACTGGTAAGGAGGAAAAGTTTGTTGACACTTGACTTTGGTAAGGAGGAAAAGTTTGTTGACACTTGACTTTGGTAAGGAGGAAAAGTTTGTTGACACTTGACTTTGGTAAGGAGGAAAAGTTTGTTGACACTTGACTTTGGTAAGGAGAAAAAGTTTGTTGACACTTGACTTTGGTAAGGAGGAAAAGTTTGTTGGCACTTGACTTTGGTAAGGAGGAAAAGTTTGTTGACACTTGACTTTGGTAAGGAGGAAAAGTTTGTTGACACTTGACTTTGGTAAGGAGGAAAAGTTTGTTGACACTTGACTTTGGTAAGGAGGAAAAGTTTGTTGACACTTGACTTTGGTAAGGAGGAAAAGTTTGTTGGCACTTGACTTTGGTAAGGAGGAAAAGTTTGTTGACACTTGACTTTGGTAAGGAGGAAAAGTTTGTTGACACTTGACTTTGGTAAGGAGGAAAAGTTTGTTGACGGTTGTCTTTGGTAAGGAGGAAGTTTCTTGACGCTTGATTTTTGTAAGGAGGAAAAGTTTGTTGACACTTAACTTTGGTAAGGAGGAAAAATTTGTTGATGCTTGATTTTTGTGAAGAGGAAACGTTTGTCGACACTTAACTTTTGTGAAGAGGAAATTTGTTGACACTTAACTTTGGTAAGGAGGAAAAATTTGTTGACACTTGATTTTTGTGAAGAGGAAAAGTTTGTTGGCACAGATAAAAAGTTTGTCGACACTAGACTTTTGTGAAGAAAAAAAGTTTGTTGACACTTGACTTTGGTAAAGAGGACAAATTTGTTGACACTTGACTTTTGTGAAGAGGAAAAGTTTGACACTTGACTTTTGTGAAGAGGAAAAAGTGTGTTGACACTTGACTTTTATGAAAGCTTTTTGACACTTGACTTTTGTGAAGAGGAAAAGTTTGTTGACACTTATCACTTGTCCTTGTAAGATCAGCATTACGCAAGATTGATTTCATTAAAAATGATGTATCATGCATTAGACGTGTCTCGAGATTTTATTTTCCTAGCATGCTCTACAGGACAACTTTATATGCAATTTACTGGTACTAAGAGGCTTAGAACAGACCTGTTTTCCCTACGGATTTGTCCGTAAATATTACGTTTTGAGACCTCCGATTACGCTATTACGGTCAGCAACAACAAAATCTGCATTTCAGCTGAACGAGTGCGGAAAAAAAAAAAAAAAAAATCAAAAGAAGGCATGGTGTTTGAGCCGTACTCGCTACTGTGTTGTCTGCTATCAAAGGTATCACTTCGAGTGATGTCCCTTGAATTTATACTTCCGGTTTATTACTCCATGCCGCCATTTTTCTAGGTACGAAGTGCAAAATTTCGTCACTTGTCGAAGCTGGGTTTGGATGTTGGATGGGAAGTTGCAGCATGTGTGCACGCGCCTCCCCCGCAGGTTTGACAACAGCGAAAAATTCTGGTGAAAGGATTTCTTGGACAGCAAAATTACGGACAGATGCCTGAAATTACTGTTTTCAGAGCTTGGGATTGCTGACAGTGAAGATTTGGGGTAAACAGGTCTGTTAGAAGTATTTTTTGTTGGTAATATTTTGACCTGATTTTCTCCAGATGATCATGGACCTGACCTTTCAAGAAGCGGCCCGTGGAGCCAACAAGCAGATTCGGGTGAACGTCAAAGACACGTGTCCAAAGTGCCTTGGCAGCAAAGCGGAGCCCGGGACTAAGCCCACCAAGTGCGTCAACTGTAATGGCACCGGCATGGTAAGCAGTGATTGTAGGAAGTGGTTTGTGAAGACAATTACCCTATTTTTCGGACTATAAGGCGCACCTTCAAGTTCAAGTTCAAGTATGCTTTAATACCTCCAAAGGAGAAATTCAGGTTAGGTGCAACAACATGACAGAAATACAACATAGCTGAAAGAACACAAACGTGTGAAACGAAATTATACTAACCAAATAATTATCATTAAGACTCATTACAAAATGTGCACATTTAAAACACACGCACACACAACAACAACAACATACAGTATTTATATGGCGCTAAATCTTGATGCACACACACTCAAACACGCGCACACTCACACACACAAGCGCACGCGCGCACACACGCACACACACACACACAGACAATGAGAAAAAAAAGAGAGAGAGAGAGAATGCAAATGCAAGTGATTTGTTCAAATAGTCCAAGGCCCCTTATGGAGGGGAAGTGAACAAACATAGATCAATAACCATTATTAGCTTGTAATAACAAAAACACATGTACACATTGAAATGAAAGTCGTGACAGTAAATTTATTTTCAAGATTCTAAATGCGTGGGTTAAAAGCTGACTTAATGTGCAGGAAACTATCAGCACGGGGCCTTTTGTTATGCGGTCAACGTGTCGTGCGTGTGGCGGGGCACGTGTGCAGATCAAGAACCCCTGCACAGAGTGTGGGGGGAAAGGCAAGATTGTCCTCCAGAGGAACGTCGTGGTGCCAGTTCCCGCAGGTGCGTTGTAGCTTTAGCTATCTATACCTATATAATTCGGTGTGTGTGTCTGTCTGTCTGTCTGCCCTATAACTCCTGAACCACAGAACAGAATCGCTTCAAATTTTGTGTGATGGTGTATCATGGCACACAGATGATCCCATAGAAAAAAATTGTGATCAATGCTGACTTTGACCTTGAAGTTTGACCTTGAAAACCGATTTTTTTTTATTGAGGCCATATCTTTCACGCAGTTTGACTTACAATGTTCAAACTTGGCATGGAGGTGCATTGGATAATGGTAATTCTGTATATTGGGTGCCAATGAAAGTCAAGGACATAGACCTTTAATATTTCATGTCTAAGCTGTATCATGAACCTTTGGACATAATTGCTTCAAAGTTTGTGTGGTGGTGTATCAAGGCCCAATGCTGATCTTGACCTTGAAAACCAAACCTCCTTAAGGCCATATATTTCACATCGTTGAACTTACAATGTTCAAACTTGGTATGGGGTTGCATTAGCTAATAATGGTTCTGAATATTGGGCACTAAGGAAGGTCAAATTTGGTGATGCCAAATTGGTGTTTTAACCATATCTTTAACATGTTTTGCAGTTACAGGCTTCAAAGTTGGCAGGTTGGTAGTCTGGCTCAAGGTAATATGTGGTGCAAGGTATTAATTATCTTGATGACCTTGACCTTGATTTTTGAACTTCTCTTTTTTTTTAGCAGTTGCTATAGTTCGGACACCATTGGGTTTACACCTTCATAGCCATATATTCTTGATCAGCATGACCTAAGGAATGCACTAGGAGACCTTTGAAGCCACTTGACCTTGACATTTGACCTTGAGGCTCTAATATGAAAATGGCTTTTATTGGTTTGAAACCACTATTTCTTTATCAGCATCACCCAAGGACGGAATCGGGGTACATTTTAAGCCTCCAGATTAAAGCTCCGCCAGGGAAGAACTCTCACAAAGTGAAGCGAGTGGGGCATAATTGCTAGTATTCTATAAAAGCACTAAACGTCTGATCTTCAGTTTGTTTCTTGTCGTCGTTTTCTTGTGTTTTGAATGAGGATTTATACTACTCCTTGTCGACACGAAAGGGCAATAATTTTAGGCCCAAACTGCCCATGCCCTCTGGTGACGAGTCAGGAGCAAATAATTTTCTGTGGCTGTATGCTAGTAGTATTACTACTGGTTCCTGACAGGCAAGGGCGATAATCTTAAGTAGGGGGCGTTCGCATCTCAGGTCAAGAGACAGGGGCAGAGAATTTTCGGTGTAAAGCCTCATTGCTTCAGCTTTTGATTCAAGAAGAAGAAACATTTAAGGGGATGTACAGACAAGCATATCACAGATGCTGAACAAATGTTGGTTTAAGTTTGAATTTGTCGTGGTATAAATTGGGCATAAAAATTATCAGAGGATTTGTAAATTTCATAGGATTAAGAATAGCTTGCAGAAAATGTGCTTGTGGTGTCAGAAGTTTTGCTTCTTTTTTTCCCGCTGAGTGTGATGTTTACTTTGAAATAATGTTTTACTGTTGGCTTTTTTTCTCTCAGAATCTTGCATCTTAGATCATGTTTGTGTTGTTTGTGGACTCTTTTGTATTGATGACCCTATTACTGTAGTTTTCAGAGGATTAGACTTCAGACATTTCTGACGCCTGCTAATTCGGAGCTTCTTAAGATGTGGGTTAGTTAAGTTTTGGTTATATTTGTCAGGTACATTTGCCTTCATTATTAGGTACTTTATAGTCACAGAGGCATGTCTGTGAAAATCGGGTTGCTCCCACCTGGAGAGCGCGTCGCAGCCAGAGGACTGCCCATGTAAAATTTTTTTTTAAATTGCATGCGATTTTGTGTGTGATAGATGAGGAAGGAAAGGGGGAGTGTGTGTAAATTTGGACCAAATGACAACTTTTTCGTTGCCACCGGATTTAACATGTGCTAAGCGCATGGGCACACGGGACCTCGGTTTATTGTCTCATCCGAAAGACTCCACATTCAGACCGCAAGGCCTAGTGCAAAGTGAGAGGAAAAATCCCCTGTACCCAGGTTCGAACTCCGGTTTACTTGACACGAAGCGAAAGCGTTACCACTGTGCCACTCTACACTACTGTGCCACTCTACACTCTACATATGCCATGGCTGAGTGGTACTATGTGTTTATTTGATACATGATTTGGCAGACTGATTTGGATTTTGTGTGTGGTGTGTGTTAGGTGTGGAGGACGGCCAGACTGTCAGAATATCAGTGAACAGTCAGGAGATTTTCGTCCTTTTCAAGGTTGGTGGGTGTGTTGCTGGGTTTTTTTTTTATCGATTGTGCTCTAAATCTCTAAAATGACATGGCATTCTTCTTGTCGGTGACTCTAAACGCTCGGTAAAAAGTAGTAAGAGGCTATTTCTAATTCAAGAGGAAATCCATGTGCAAGTAACGAGTTTTTGTTCTTTGTATTTATTTCGTGGATTGGTGCAGTTATTAAAGGGGTGTTTTATTGCTTTATCATGAACAAAAATTGTTGTTTTAATTTGTGTTAACTGCCTTTCAAAAACACAAAGAGATTGTACATTTCTTTTAAAGGGGACTCACACACCCCACCCCACCCCCACACCCTCACCCCAGTTTGGATGCCAAAACACTTTGAAAAGCGTCACGGCATTGTTCTAGAAGCAGATCTATAGCCAGAGATTAGTCTCACAGAATGTGACTTCTATGATATCGAAAGTGACATCAAAGTTAGTTAAAGTGACAGGCTTTTGAACTTTAGGAACTTGTCTAACTAGGACGTCACAGCTCTTTCGTCTCCAAACGAGACTTCATAGAAACAGACAAGCGAACAGACATGCTTTTTTGCAAATTATAAGCTATCGGCTTGATCACGTTCAGATTTACGTATGTTTGGGCTTCCAATAAACTCACGAGTTTATGATTCAATTCGATTTTGCATCAATCTGCGCATTTTTTATTTGTACAGTATTTGAGTCTCCTTTAACCGGTTCAATGAACAAGTGGTGTGTGTGTTACTGTGTGTGTCCGTGCGTATGCGCGCGTGTGTATGTGACAGTATGATATGATACAGTGGAACCTCCCTTATAAGACCTCCCATTATAAGACTCCCTCCCACATAAGACCTACTTCTCTGAGACATTGCCCTTCTTTGTAAATATTAAAATGACCTCCCTTATAAGACCCCTTCCCTTATAAGACCCCTTCCTTAGAAGACCTCATTTTTGAAGGTCTTAATAGGGAGGTTCCACTGCAGTATCTTATTTAGTGATTTGGATGATTACCCGTTTAAAAAAAAATTAAAAGTAAAAAAGTAATACTGAATATCAAATTATATGTAAAAGTGACAACATTCTTTTGCTTTCACTGGCACGATATTTTTGATTTTTTAGCCCATTTTCAAAGATTTAAAGTAAAAAGATAATGAAAAACTGAAACAGACTGCAACGTCATTGGAACATACAAAGAAGCAAACGATAAAGAGATAATGGCAGAATTTAGCAAAGCAGAGGATTGTTGTACTATGGATGGTGCCTGCAGGTGTCGAAGAGCAAAGTGTTCCGTCGTGAGGGGGCGGACATCCACAGTGACGCGTCCATCAGCCTCACACAGGCCATCCTGGGGGGCACCATTCGCATCCCGGGCATCTACGGGGACATCCTGCTCAGTGTAAGTCCATGCTCATCCTGCGCAACTCCCGTTTCCCGGCAGGCGTACACACACTGTCAGCCTTCCCAAAGACACACACACTCCAGGGACCCCCATTTGGGGGTCTATGAAGCACTAAAATTCTTTAGGACTATCCCGCCTCCTGTAATCAGGCATGGTAAAAGAATGTGCAGGGGGTTCCAGGGATGCACTAGAAAAAAGTTTTTTTAGCATTCGCAATTCCACTGGGACCCTCTATCCCGCCTCTAGGACCCTCTATACTGTAATTGAAGGAGTCCATGGGACCCCTTGTTTTGCGGGACGATTGGGAGCCCTGCATTCGCACCACAAATGCACATGAATGCGCGCAGACATACACACACACATGAATGCACACACACATGCTCATGAATACACACACATACGCTCGCGCGCACACGCACACACACACACACACACCCCTATTTGTTTCCTGTTGTTTGGAAAAAAGTGTGGAAAATCAGCCAATGTCAAACGCAAGCTAGTTTTGTTTGTGTGTGTTTTTTGTTTGTTTTGGTTTGTAATGATCATTGATGGAATGTTTTACGGTAATAGAAGATAGAATAATAATAACACGAACTGGTGACACAGTCATGTAAGTAGATTCAAATAAGTATTGCAACAGAATCTTTGTGCGCCTTAGATTTTCGGCTTGAGGAGCCATATTTATGATTCAAACTATTGTGGAAAGTTGAGAATTCTAAAGGATTTAAGCTTGAGGCTATTCGTTTGATAAAGAAACGTCAGCCCTATCTGCTTTGTTTTATATTAAAAATGTATTTTGTAGATGAAGTCTCTTTCATTGGACAGGCTAAAGAACTGCGAAATTCATGTTATCTCCCTTTGCCTGGTTTTTTTTTCTCTCACTGTGTCCACTTATTGTCTAGTTTCTTTGTTTTTGTGTAATGTTTCAATTGTATATTATCCACATTTAGCTTTTTTTAATTATTTTTTTAGCACTTTGATCATCAGTGGGGAGTAAGTATGCAAACATATATGGTAAAAATAATAATTCAGCAATTTGATACTGATGCAGAGATGTGCAGTTACATATTCTTTAGCCCGTAGACCGTTTGTATGTTTGGCAGATTCCAGCAGGCACCCAGTCGCACGATCGTCAGCGGTTGACGGGCAAAGGCATCAGTCGGGTCAACAGCCACGGCTACGGCGACCATTATGTGCATTTCAAAATTAAAGTGCCTGTGTAAGTAGCAGCTATTGGTTATACCTGGTTGTATATTTTCTGATAGCTTGTCTGTTGATATACTGCCTTTTGAAGTTTCCTGATAAATGACGAGTAGTTTCTATGAAAAAGAGATAATTTCACGTTCTCTGACAGTGTATTTAAAAACCAAGGGTACTTGTCTAAGTGTAACAGTATCAAATTCTGATTTTATATTTGAAAGTAATGATTCCAAATTGAAGCTGGACTGGTAAATGTGTTTGTTTGTTGTTTGATCACAGTAAACATTTGAACACACTCCAGTCACCCCATGATCGATCACCTTTTAACAAGTAAAGGTACTTTATTATTTTTATGCTGTCATTTTTGTTTTTTTGCGAACATCGTATCATTAACTTTTATCTCTCATGGTTGTTTTAAAGGTAGCTTGCTAGAATGTCAACAGCACACAGTAAGTAACACCCTAAAGTCAGTTGATATTTCTTTTAAAGATTTTTTTGAATGTTATATTTCTGCATGGCTATTCTAATATTGTGTGTGTGTGTGTGTTTCTGTTTTCAGGAAATTAACTGCTGAGCAGAAGGCATTAATATTGGCATTCGCAGAAAAGGAAAAAGATATCAACGGCACTGTCAAAGGAGTGACACAGACGGAGACTGGTGAGCTTATTTTGTGCAGTTATTGGCTGTGCTAGATATGGTTTTTTTAATTACTTGTGGTTTTTTTTAAAGGTTTTGTTTGTTTTTGTTATATAAAAAACTGAAACAGACTGCAACGTCACTGGAACATACAACAAACAAACAACTACACGACAAGTGCAAAGTGACGTTATTTTATTCACAAGAGACAAACAAGACTTTTGTTTTGTCTCTTGTGAATAAAATAATGTCACATTGCACTTGTCGTGTAGTTGTTTGTTTGTTTTTTGTTATATAGTTGTCATATATAATTGTCATAACAGTGATCATTTACAGGGCTGCCTACCGTCCCCCCTAAGGGGTATTTGTCTGTGGAAACAGTTAAAAGGGGACACCCTGGAATCCACTTTTCTGTCTGGCGTCCCTGGAAACTGAGTTGAATCAATATTTTGTATAGCAGTCAGTTTTGTAGAGGTGACCTTACTATTAAACACAGGAACACCCAAATCAGCAGACCGTGTTTAAATTTTCTTAACAGACGTGTTACGCATAGGTTAGTGAACTCCAAAGGATCATGAACATTGAAGCACATTTGGAACTGAAAAGCAAAGAGAAGACTATAAAACAAAAAAATTCAGAGTCGTATAAATTTTACTAGGTCACACTATATGTTTGTTTTGATCATGATGCATGACATCACGATGTTTGTCCCTGGAAATAAGTCTCTGTCCCTGGTTTTTAAGCAATTTGTCCCTGGAAACGGGAAGAGGGGGTAGGCAGCCCTGCATTTACGTCGCTTATTTTTCTTTCCCCTTTTGAAAAATTCACCTGACGGCAAAGGAGCTACATTAGAGTCGATTCGTCATTTTCTTCATGCTTGAAAATGATCGGTGAAGGCAGATTAAGATTTCCTGTCGGTTCAGGTACAAACTGATAAGTTCTTACGTTAATCCTTTTGATTATGTTTTTGTAATCAATGTCTTTAAAACTTTAAAGCCAATAACACTTATTGGGTGCAAGAACTGCCTATTTCACAGTATCTGTCTTTAAAGCAAAAAAGTCTTTGAGCAGTTCTTTATAGGCAAAATGTTATTATTCCCTTTTGCTTAAGTAATGGTTGTATATTATTTGCTCTTGCTTGTAAAACTGGCTTTGAAAATAGTGTCAGGGTCATGACTTTTCCTTCTTTTTGTATGATGACTATTTTGTGTCTCTATACCTAACCTGACTATATTGACAGTTGTCTCTTGGTATCTCAATATTAACAATGCTGATACCGTTCTCCAGATTTGCGTGTAAATCATAATAAAAAAAACCTCTTTCCTAGTATTGGGGTAGGCGTTATAAATCCCTGAAAAATGGTGCTTTACGTCCTCTCGGTCTGGAACAGACACATATGGGACATTTGTAAATACAAAGATGGTGGGAACAATACTGGAGGCAATGCCCGGAGGCAGTGCAACTCCAGTAAAGTCACGATTTTTTAACAATGCAGATAGGTGTAGCGGTAACCACGCCTCGGTTAAACCTCATCGGCTACGGTACCGCCACAAGTAGAGTGACATGTCCCTTGTTTTTGTTTGTTTATGCTGAACATTTGAGGGTTAGCTGCAAATGCCTTTCTCTAGTGTTTGCAGATTCTCGTAAAGTGAGCGCAGTATCCACAAGAAGGAAGAACCAAGCAAGAGCACCTTGCTCTAATAAACCAAGAAGAAAAGGCGCAAGTAGCATCCCAGTCCACAAACCAAGATGCCAGACAGGCAAGAAAGGCACAGAAGTTTTGAAGATGATTGGATAGAACTTTAAAAAAAGAAGATCAAGTTGAGTGAATTGATCTCCAAAGGATGAAGTAAACATACACCAAATTTGAGATGCTGCTTTCATTTGATATCAGCGAAGGAAGCAACGCATAGCGGCTAAAAAAAAAGTAAAAGTTTTTGGTTTGTCAGTGTTTTCTTCAGGGCCAGCCGGGATGATATCCAGGGCCTGTATCCACGTTGAGATAGCATGAGACTTAGCATCATGCTAACTTAGAGAAGCTCTTCCAAAAGTCCTATTAAATCCTATAGGACATTGGAAGAGCTTCTAAGTTAGCATCATGCTATCTCAACGTGAATACAGGCCCAGGTTCACTACTCATATACTTATGAAGTTGTGGGGTTCCACATTCCAAATGTAAACCCTATGGCTTGGTCAAGCCCTGTTTGGATGTTTTAGTTTTGTCTTCTTTCTTTGTTGAACCATGATGACTGATTGATAACTGTCAATGTAGTCAAGTAAGTATTTTACTTGCTTAGGTTCTTTTAACCCATATGTGTGTTGTGTTTTGTTTGGGTGGTTGGTTTGTGTGTGTGTGTAAATGTTATGTGTCATTGTGTGTCCTTTTTTTTTGTATTACCTTCTGTAGATTTAGCGAAGGAAGAATGAACATCAGATCGGATTGAAAATTAACAGTCAGACATTTTATAAGGCACTGGCATGGAATGCAAAGACTCGCACTCTACTGGAAATGGGGGAAAGGATGACTGTAAGTGTCAGACTAACCTGTAGGCATGCATTCCAGTTACTGCATGATGTTCGTACATTGTTCAGGCCGAGGTTCTCACAGCAGTGTTTGAGATGTTTAAAAACACAAAAAACTTTGATGCCCAGATGACACTGGTCGTTTCAACGACTTTCGTCAAAGATATTCTAAAAGGGTAAGATGGATTACTTAAAAGCTCGGCGAACCGGGCTGATAGAGTTATCGTTAGTGCGGACGTGTACACTATTCACAGTGGAGGCTATCCAAAAACTCAGACTGGAACTTGAACGGAGAATTCAACTGGCCTATCGATGTGTAAAATGTGTCACGTTTCAAAGGGACATAACCAGTGTTTCTGTCCTCACTACTCATATAGGGAAAAGAGACCGGATGTTTATCTTCCCCTGTACAGTCTTTGCTTTCGTCTTTTCTCTTGGCATCCAGTTTTCTTCGTTAAGATCAACTCGCCCCTGTCACATTCATTTAATTCTGGCACATATTGGAGTGACACTTCAAAATAAAATGAGCTTGGAAGTTACTTTTCATTGACCTGTAGAGGATTTATGTGCATTACCATCACTTCTACTTTCTTCACAGATCCTTCAAGTCTCTCTGACACCATTGGTTTGGAGTTGAAGTGGTTTAAAGTTTGAAAAATCTATGAGGAGAAAGGAGATTTGAGGCAGCAGGCTCATTTTGTAGTGAAAGGGGGTAGGTAAAATAAAGCAGTGTTGATTTTGTCTTCAAAATCAGGGTGTCAAATTTCAAACTTCAAACTTAAAATACTTTATTTTACAAGGGTAAGAATTTAAGCTGGGCCTAGTCTTCCATTCTGTCCTTGGTTCTAAGCATGCAACATGTAACTAATACTGTAAACGAACATTGAGATACAAAAGATCGTCAACAGAAACAACAACAGTAGCAGAAATATTGCAAAGACATGGTAGGCAGAGCATCAACATCAGTAATAAGAGCAAGCAAAACAGAAAACCAACCGACCAGATCATATAAACAAATAAATAAATAAAAAACACTACTTCCACCACCATTTACTACTTCTACTACTGTCAGAACTGGTGAGCGAAGTAGGTCTCTAGATTTTGAGGGGGTCACCTAGATATTTTAGGAGATCTCTTCATCATTTTTCTAACTTTAAAGAACAACAACTGTGCATCAGGTGAAAATTTGGTAAGCATAGTGACACAATGGTCGGAAACCTGATGCATCAAACGGGTATTTTGAGCGTCAGAGACGCTCGTCTGTGCGTCAAAATCAACCCTGCATAAAGTGTTAAGGGCCAGCCACACTGCATACGATTTGACCCCAATACGATACGATTGTGACAGTATCTGTGAATCATGGTTCACGTGAAATACTTCTGTGTAAAAATAACTACTATTTTCGTTCACTATACTCGTGTAGACCGCAAAAGGCGCAATA